>JZKD02S2348534.1:602685-619252 GCA_000966675.3 Picea glauca | reverse complement strand
AACGAATCACTATGATTCCAATGAGTTTATCATCCAAACTAACAAAATCGAAAAAGATGCAATCGAGACAGGGTAAGGATGCTCTGTTTTTTAGTTGCCATAAAATAAGGTCAAACCATAACAGGACTGTTTCATAACAAATGAAATCAATGGTAAATCATATCGTATAAAATATGATGTAACTCAATCATAATTGATACAATCATAATCGATTTGTTACTGTTGTATAAGATTCATATTCTTTTAATCAAATGTCAATAAGGAAAGGTTGTTACGATTATAGTCAACATGAAACATGCACAACAACATCAACAAACTTCGCCACATATATCGATCGTAGAGCATTACACAGTCAACAAACAGGATCACAATAACTATCACAACCATCACAAATCGACAAAGGTGATAATCGTAAACTGGGAAATCAATCGAATCGAATCGTGACTGAGTCAAATATAGAAACAAATCGTAATCCTGGGCATGATCATTTTCGTTCAACAAATCAAATTAAAACAATACATTTGTTGCAATATGAACCGAGCTAATAACACGGTCAAACAATGCGAATCGATTAATTGGGTATAACAATTATGACTCATATCTATTCGCAATTTGGTTATGCCTTAACATAATGATATTTGAATTGATCATAAGACATGGACTATAAAATCACAACAACTAACCATTATTGCCAACCACATCATATAGAATATAACCAATCTTGAATTGAAACATTGACTGTATTCAAAATTGAAATACCCGAAACAATTCGTGTTTAGAAAAGATATTAACAACAGAGTATTCAATTGAAATCAAATTAAAATAATCAAATCCATAACATGATCAATCAAATCAAAGCTAAATCCAATCAAAGCTATTTCGGGAAACTAGATTCGATTAATCAAAACGAAATTATATACAATAATGCATGCTTATGTGTCAAAGCAAATCCACGGTGTAAACAGAGCTATGGGTTTATCATATAAATAGGTGATAATCATACCAGTGAGGTTACTCGAGCTATGCCAACTTTGAATTGACGACCGCTATAGCCGACTCCACATTCTTAAACAAAATCGAACCTGTTGTTCGCTGTTTCTTATCAGTGGGTGGCATCTTTGCCTTTTGACTGGTGATCTTTGCAACTTGATCCTCCATAGCATGAATTCTAGACTGTAGCATTGGCACATCAAGGAAATACATTTCTAACCATGAGCCACACTGATCACATGGTGGAGCAGCTGGTTCGGATATAACAGGAGGGGGTTTTGAAGAGTCACCGGGGTTTTCACAAGGTATTTTGATGCCGGGAAAATTAGGATAATTTTGCAAACAAGGTGGTAGGTTCTTGACAAAATCGTATGAGGGTTTATCACACAGACCTTTAGAATAGGGATACTCACTTGCCAAGTAGCGTTCAACCTCTGAGTCAAAATCCTCACTCACCATAATAGGGTCGGGGTTGACAGGAACTTTCGGTTTGTTTCTTGCCATGCGAGAGATTAACTGGGCATTCTTCTTACCTTTAGAATTTGTAGTAGGTTTGGCCTTAGGCCTTTTAGCCATAGGTTTAACATTTTCCACATCTTTGGTCACAGAATTAGGTAGGTCAATAGGTGAGTCGTGTAGGGGTTTAGGTAACAGAGCACTGTAAGGCACAGGGGGTACTGACTTGCTCTTTCTCACCACAGGTTTGTCAACCTGTGGCGGTCTTGAGTCCTCAAAGTTATTGTGAATAAGAAAATCACTCCAACAGTCTCAGTGTAACCCCAAATGACAAACCACAAGCATTTTAATTAAACCAAAATGAAATAGACTGCTATCGGCCTGGTTCCTCTTATATCTTTTAGACATTTTAAACGGACTCCTATGCAAGTAGTAAGGCATATTAAGCTCATAGCCCATGAAAACCATTAGTAGCCGAAGGTGGTACAAGAAAATGAAACCATACCTGCCCTCGCAGGTGACAAATTTTTTAGTTATCATCAGCAAGTCATGCCATCATTGCTTTAGCATATTCGCGGGCAAACCTTTGTCACAGGAGCTCACTCTTCGTGACTGGAAGAGCAATGTCCATGGGACATCTTACACTTTGCAATTTTTTGACCATCTCTGTCCGACAGCAGGCAGACCGGTAGCTAAATTGAGAAATTGCTCATCAATTACCAATTGCACATCCCCAACCTTGGCTCAATAGCCATCAAAGGTTAATGAAAATTGTCGATCCACGCTAGGGTTATAGCCATCAAACTTTCGTATGAACGGGAGCCATCCGAATTCCTCAAGGTCACTGTAAGCACCCTCGAACATCAATAATGCCTGGCTTCCATTGGGTTCAGCCCTTACGACTGGAGCCATGATGCGGGCGCATGGTACGGTTCGGATAAACACACAGGAGCAAAATCGCTAAGGCTAGCAGGTGAGAAAGATGAAAGGGGAGGCAAATCAATATGTGCGTGTGAAGGTGGTGAGTTAGTTCACCACCATGCAAAACATTAATGGTAGAGTACAATGTTGTTCCATCAATCATAACATAAACCAAAATATTTGGCCATCCCAAGATTTAAACGGTGAGTGATAATATACCAATGTGCCAATCAATGGTTTGAAACCATGAATGTTCAACGTAAAATCAAACCCATAAATTAAACATACGCCAAGTAATAATTCAAACCATAAAATCAAAACCCAAAAGTTTAACCAATGCGCCATTGCATAACTTCAAACTATTGCCATTCAATATGAAATCAAATTCATATGTTACTCATGCGCTTGTTGCATAATGTGTAATCATAGTTTATAAAACATTGTGACAAGAGATTTCATAAAATCGATAGGCCAAGAGCTTGTATTAGTAAGGATCACATCATATAAAAACCAAAATCAACCATGACCCCTATATAATCAAGTATAAACCATAAATTTATATGCTCAATACCTTATCAATGAAATAAAAGTCAAGTTGCGCAATCAAAGCGAGAACGCTATAGTTTGAAAAATCTTTTCAGCCACAGAATAATAAACCAAAGGTAAGTTCCTTTCAGAATATCAATGAAAGACTATGACAGTTCAAACAACGATGGAGGAGTTTTCATGCTTTCAGTCGTGAAAAATAAATTGAAACTAATTTGCAAGTGTCGCATGAAATGAAAATATCGTCTTATTTGCAAAATGCAATGAAAATTTGAAGTTAAGGAGACATAGGTGTAGGCATCTTTTAAGGCAATGGAAAAAATTGAATTGGCTTCCAACAGGTTCGACTCCTTGTCTTTGATCTCGGCCACCAATGATTGTTTTGAGTGACATTCATCGGTGTTGTGCCAGGAGTTTTTGTGGAAATTGCACCATTTTTTGGTGTCCTTCTTTGTCTTCCCGTGACCATTCTTTTCCTATGGCTTGGACTGGTTTTCGAGAAACTATTTGTTAGGGTTGTCTTAATCATACTTTGGTTTTTTCATATTTGTAGACCCAGACTCCCATTTTTTCTGGTGCTTAACTTTCTTCTTGATTTTAACAACATATCGATAAACAACACTGAGTGATGAGATGTCCAGAAAATCCATTTCAATTTGGATGTATCTGTGTAGAGTCCCACGATATTTCAGAACCAAATGTCATTCAGAGTCTTTGATACCAATCTTGGTTCACAAGGTATGGAAGGTATTGGTGAACTCTGGAACTTCTTGGCCCCTCTCTTGCCGCAATGTGGTCCATCTCATGTACTGTTCCTCATAGTTTCCAACAGGGTAATACTGTTATTTTATCATGTCCACAAAACAATCCCAAGTGAGTTGAACCCCATATATTCCAGACTCCTCAGTGGAACTTTTCTCCCAGGAAGTTTCCCACTAATGTTTTACATGGGGGAGATCCTTAGGGAGTGCGAAGGTGATCTTTTCCCTATCGGAAAATTTATGAACAAAGAAATAACCTTCTAGCAGATTTAATCATTTTTCGAAGGCATCTACATTTTTTTGTCCTTCAAATATGGGAATATCAAAATTAACTTGTACCTTGAAAGGAGATGTACTTCCAAAGTGGCCTCTTGATGAAGACACGCCTATTGTTATCAACAAACATTGAAGGATGTTGGAAAAAATCTCCATCATTTCGTTACTCTATCGTCTGAGAGCTTGCTCAAGCAATAAATTAATAGAATTGCTTTCTTTATCATTTTTATTTTCTTCCTCCATGGAGGTTTTCTTGGATGTGTGAGAGCGATTGTCTTCAAGAGAGACAAGCTCGAGACCCAACTTGCTATACTCAGACCTCGTCGGGGACATGCACTAAAAAACGATCAAGAGTAGCTTTCTATGATACCACTGATCCATATTTTATGAGCAGAATGAAATGAATATGGATTATTAAAATATGTTTAACACAGAATAACAGAGATACAGTCAAATCGGTTTTCTATTCAATAAGGAAATAAGTTGAAACTGTAAAATGCAATGGAAAACAAGCTTGTTGGAATGGTGGCAGCTTATCTCTGAGAAGATATGTGATGGATGCGCTCATTCGCAAGAAGATGATTTTACAATGAGGCTCCAAATGTATTTTTATAATAAATAAAATCCAAAACCCTAACCCTGGAAGATGAAAATCCAACTATTTTGTGGACCCCATTTTGGGTAGTTTGGTGTATTAACTTCCCGGGGGTGTAACTTTGGCATATGATCTTCATTTGGGGCGCACAATAGCTCGTTGGAAAGGTATCGTCGAGGAGATTCATTTAGGGGAATAAATTAGATCCTTTGGATATCATTGAGAATCTATATCCCAAAAAACCTTCATTTAGGCCCTCAAAATGGCCCCGAAAATTAAAAACTGCTAAAAATAATAAATTACCAAAATTGCCAGAAAATTGTTTTGAGCCAGTTGGAAAAGGTGGGTTTCCATCAATATCCACATGGATCACATAGTGAATACAATGAAAAATAAATGAATTCCATATTGTGCAGTTTATCAAAATATGAGTTTGTCAAGGTAATGAATTGTAAATCAGAAAAGGAAATATGAGACAATATTCAAAATATGTATGAAGGTGATGACAAAGTTAAGGTAACAAAGCTCCAAACTCATAGAAGATAGTTCAAGAGTTTGAAAATAATAGACAAATAAAATGTTGCAGCTCATCTCCTCTATGTGGATGAAATTGTCAAAACCATTATAGCACTTGGTGAAACGGTTTAAGAATCAATGATTGTACAAAAGGTCTTAAGGTCACTCCCCTTAAGATTTGATGCCAAATTTTCTTTCATTGAAGAAATAAATGATAACAATGGATGAATTGCATGGGATCCTCATGGTTTATGAAATGAGGACAGAGAAAGAAATCCATCAAATAAATAATCATCCCTTAAATCCTCAAATAACACACTGAATAGATAACATGAATCAAGTGATATCTTAGACAATGAATCAAATGCATAGAAAACACATTTTGTGAGAAAACTCAAAAAGGGACCTGGAAAATACAAAGGAAATCTTCCATTTAAATGATTTAATTTTGGAAAAGTAGGGCATTTTGTGATCCAGGTGGATATCGGTGGCCACCCATCTTTTCCAAGTGGCTCATATTGGCATTTTTCTAGTTTGGCAATTTTTTTCTAGTTTTCGGGTCTTGAACTTCCGAGGTCATTTTGAGGCCCTAAAAAACATTTTTAGGGATCAAAACAGTCAAAATTGATACAAAGTCAATATTTGGTGGCATAATGTGTATTCCTTGGATAGAAATTTCCAACGGGCTATCATGCACCTAAAACGAATATCGCATGCACAAGTTATGACCCTGGGAAGTTGATGTACTAACTTACCCCAACAGGGCCCACATGACTTTTGGCACTTCATCTCTTAGGGTTAGATTTTTGTATGTATATGGATTTTTAATTCATGTTTATTGTAAAAGTGATTCTAGATCCTCATCATAATCATATTCTTGTGAATGAGTGCAACTATCACATCTCTTCTTAAAGATAAGTCACCACCATTCTAGCAAGCTAGTTTTCATTCTGCATTTTACAGTTTCATCATATTTATTTATTGAATAGAATCAAGTTTTATTGTATCTCTATTATTTTTCCTTTTGTATCTATGTTAATAATAATAATAATAATCCGTGTTCATTTCATTCTACTCAAAAAATACGGATCAGTGGTATCAAAGCAGTCTACTCCTTGTCATTCTTAGTGCATGTCCCTGACAAGGTCAGGGTACAAAGTGTTGGGTCTTGAGCTTGTTTCTCTTGAGGAAAAAAATTATCACATGCCTAAGAAACCTTCCATGGTGGGAAAAAATAAATATGATGGGACAAGAGATCCTTTCAAACTGTTCTCGAGGAATACCTCATGCAACTGAGGAACGAGATGATGGATAATTTTGCACCAATCCTTTGGTGGCTACCAACAGGTGACACATATTCCTCAAGTGGAGGCGTCACCCCCTTCAAGGTGAATATCAACTTTGATATTCCTATATTTGAAGGTCAGATAGACATAGATGTTGTAGATAAATGGTTGAATCTGCTAGAAGGGTATTTTTTTGTCCATAACTTTTCAAATAGAGAAAAGATTACTTTTGTTCTCTTCAAAGTCATTCCCCATGTCAAAGATTGGTGGGAAACATTCTGTGAGAAAAAGGAAATAGAGAAACCCTCATTATTACAGTCTCACTCACCTAGGAATCCTTCAAGGATTCTATTAAAAAAAAATACTACCATATTGGAAGTTATGATGACCTGTATACAAAATGGACCACATTGCGACAAAAAAGGGACCAGGCAATGACAAAGTTCGCAAATATCTTCCATACCATGTGCACCAAGTTGGGTATCAAATATTATGAGTGACATCTGGTGCTCAATTATTGTGGTGGTCTTCATAGATACATCCAGGAAGAAATGTAGTTTTTGGACATCTCGTCCTTGGGCGCAGCCTATCGATATGCCATTAAAATAAAGAAAACAATTAAACAAAAGATGTGGTAGTTTGGGTCTTGAAAACCCACACAATAGAAGAAAGTAAAGGAAATCCCCAACCCATAGAAAAAAGGGCAGAGAAAATATGGACAACCTTAGGAAAATGACTCTAAGTCGTAAGAAAAGAAGGACAATGGAAATACAAAGAAAGATACCAGGAAGTGGTGTGATTTCCATAAGAGCCCCTAGCATAACATTGTTGATTTCCGCTCAAATAAGTAATTGGTGGCTGAGGGGAAAGCCTATGAACTAGATGCAGGTTCCTACTCTGAGTTAGAACCAGGAAAAGGGAGACGAATCATTGATGTGGAACCTGATGAGCCATAGGAAGGCAAGTGCCTCTTTCATTCAAAGATGTGGGTGAAAGGAACTCCAGTGCACTTCATCATTGATAGCGGTATCTAGAATAATCTCATCTCAGCGGAGGTCATCAAGAAGCTAGCCCTACCAACATTGTCACACCCACAACCCTACACAATCGGATGGCTCTGCCAAAGAAGCAATCTTCACGTTAGCTAACAATGTTTCCTTCTATAGGCATCAAGCCCTTCAAAGATGAGGTATTGTGTGATGTTTATCCCCTTGAAGTTTTTGATGTTCTTTTGGGCCAACCTTATTTATCGAAACATCATGTTGTATATGATTCTATGCCTTGTAATGTTATTATTACTTTGAACATTAAGTTTTACAGGATACCCAAGGTAGTCCCACCTAGTTCCATTTCCTTTATCTATGCCAAGCAATGTAGGAAGGTCATCTCTCAAATCGATAAGTTTATCTTCTTCATGATTCACTCTCAGAGTGAGAGAAAGATTACATCCACATCCAGAGCCTCCACGATTAACCTCTCCATGGAGTAGAAGAAAGTGGATAAGGTCATGGAAGAACAAAAAGACATATTCTCCTCGCCTACTGGGGTACCACTGGATGGATATCAAGCGTCAGATCTAATAAATTCTCCACAAGGCGAACATCCAAACCAAATCATCACCTTGTGGAAGCCCAATCGTGCTATTACAGAAGAAATATGGGACCTGACAACTCTGCATTGATCATCAGGCCCAAAATAAAATCACAGTCTGGAACTGATACCTGATTCCCTAAATCAACGATCTCCTTTATCAGTTCAAGGGGGCCAAATACTTCAGTAATATTGATATGAAGTTTATCTACTATTAGGTCCCTATAAATCAGACAGATGTATAGAAGAATTCCTTCAAGTAGAAGGAAGGTCTTTTTGAATGGCTAGTCATGCCCTTTGGTTTGAAAAATTCCCCAACAACTTTCATGAGGATGATGGACGATATCTTGCGGCCTTTCAAAAATTCTATTGTAGTGGTGTATCTGGATGACATACTCATCTACAACAAGACTTAGTTAGAGCACTTGCATCATCGTCAGTAGGTTCTGCACACCCTGCGACAATACAAGCTATATGGCAACTTGGAAAAATGTTCCTTTGGCATGGACATGGTCCAATTCCTAAGATTTGTTGTTGATGAACATGGTGTACATGTGGATCCAGCCAAGATCTAATTCATTCATGACTGACCAGCCCCAACCACACTCACTAATATTCAGATCTTCTTAGGCCTTTCCAATTTCTATTGTAGGTTCATGTTGACATTCTACCATCTTGCATGGGCCCTCGGAAAAGTAACCGGGGGTGGTGGTAAGGAAACGTTTGTGTGGGGTTTGTCCCAACAACAAGCGTTGGATGATTTGAAGAAATGCTTGTGCTCACCCCAAGTGCTTCCATTACCTACCCTACAAAATCCCTTTGAGATTGAGATAGATGCTTCATACTATGATGTGGGCATAGTTCACACTCAACACGACCACCTCGTGGCCTATCATAGTGAGAGACTATCATATGTCATTCGTAAGTACCCTACTTATGACAAAGAAATGTACTACATTGTGCAATCATGTCGCATGTGGAGGAATTACATTCTTGAGAAAGAGAGAGTCATCCAAACTAATCATAATTCGTTGAAATTCATGCAAACACAAGGAAAATTGCAGAATGACCACCATCAGAAGTGGTCCACATACTTGCAACAATTCCACCTCAACATAAAGCATAAGATAGGAAGTACCAACCATATCATTTATTTCCTCAGTCAACCTCCACTCATGACACTCACCACAGTGCTATACTCTTGCGGCCATGATACCTATAGATAGCCCCACCTCTATGCAAAACAACATGACTTCTCCATAACCTACTAGATGTTGGGCACAAACACAATTGTCACTAATTTCCATCTTCAAGATGAGTTGTTATTCCATCTAGGCCATCTCTGCATTCCATCAAGTGAGAAATCGAAGATGATCTGGGAATACCACTACAGTAAGGTGGCAGGACACTTCGACGTAGAGAAGATAGTGGAAGTGTTTTAGAAACATTTTTACTGCACAAAACTCTGACATTATGTCAGCAAGTATATCAGGTTTTGCACTACCTACGCTATTACCAAACCAACCACTAAGAAAAAATGCCTATACACCCCTTTTCCTAATCCTGATAGGCCCTAGGAATCCATCTCCATGGACTAAATTTCGGACCTTCCATCCATCAAGTGGGGAAATGACTATGTTTTTGTGGTGGTTGATTGCTTCTCCAAGATGGGGATTCTAGCTACCTACAAGAAGAGCATCACAACGGAGGGCCACTACCAAGCTCTTCTTTGAACGAGTGTGGGTACATTTTGGGATCCCACAAACCATTATCTCAGATTGGGAAAATCGTCTCCTCAACACATTATGGTTGAGCCTCTGGTCATTGTTGGACACCAAGCTCACTAAATCCATTTCCTTCCACCCCCAGACAGATGGCCAAACCAAGTTCTTCAACCATATGATTGTGCATATTTTGGGCATGTACAATTCCAAGAACCCCCACACATTGGATTAGATTCTTCCCTATGTTCAACACAATCACAACAGATCCATACATATCTCAACCGACCATATCCCCTTTTAGGTGGGGTTGGGATTTTAACCATTGGGTCCCATGGATGTTACACTACCCCTTGCGGCCACCCAAATAGAATCATCCCATGCTTCAAATGAATCTGACAAAGCCACATGGTTCATTGAGCATGTCCAACACATCCGCCAACAAGTTCAGGATATTTTATAGAATTCTAATGCCAAGTGCAAGAAACACCATGATCAACACCGGGTACCACACAAGTTTCAAGTGGGCGATAAATTTTGGTTGAACTTGCAGAAAGAACACCTTAAAAGGACCCATCAGAAGCTTAGTACACTTTGTTATGTCTCTTACACCATCACTAAGTCTATGGGAGATAATTATTTTGAGCTCAACATTCCCCCCTTCCTTGGCTTTCACCCAATGTTCAATGTAGATCTTCTTTGGCCATATTTTCCAGTATTATTGGACACCTCAAAGATAGAAAAACATTTGAAACCGAAAGATCTCAACCATGAATGCATGGAATAGGATTCCATTGATCATATCATGGATACATAGGCTAATGGAACTCACTAGCATAGGATCCATATTTATCGGGTTGTCAAAGTAAGGTAGCTCCTACACCAAGGAAAGTGGCTCACCCGGAGCCAAATTCAGCAGAGATTTTCTCCTTTGATGGGGGAAATCAACGAAATTGATACCATTTATTACTAAGGGGGAAGGATTTATCTAGGTGGATATTGTTGGCCACCCATCTATTCCAATTGGATCATCTTGGAAGTTTTCCAGTTTGGCATTTTTTTTCTAGTTTTCGAGTCCTGAACTTTCGGGGCCATTTTGAGGCCCTAAAAAAAACTTTTAGGGCTTGCCACAGTCTAAATGTATGCCAAGTTAGAGTTTGACAGCATAATGTGTAGTCCTTGGATTCCAATGGGCTATCATGTTCCTAAAAAAAAGATCGTATCTAAAAGTTATGACCTTGGGAAGTTGATGTACTAACTTACCCCAACGGGGCCCACATGAATTTTGGCACTTCATCTCCCAGAGTTAGGTTTTTGGATGTCTAGGGTTTTGAAATTCATGTTTATTGTAAAAAATATTTCAGAGCCTCATTGTAATAATATTCTTGCGAATAAGCGTAGTCGTCACATCTCTTCTCATAGATAAGCCACCGCCATTCTAGCAAGCTTGTTTTCAATCTTCATTTTACATTTGCAACATATTTCTTTATTGAATAGAAGCCAATTTTATTGTATCTATGTTATTTTTCCTTGTGTCTATGTGTTAATATTAATAATAATTTGTGTTCAGTTTGTTCTACTCATAAAATCAAAATCCGAATCATTTTGTTGATAAGTGTCCATATGCAAAGGATGAAAGTAGTCATGATAAAGAATACCATAACAAAATGAAAGGGAGAAAACATCATCAACAAAAAAGGAACCACAAATAGGACAAGAATGGAAAGAAAAATAACTCTTATAATAAGAAGAAGAGTCTCCACTCAAAAGGGGTTAGTGATTAGTTTGAGGAAAGGAGTGAAAGAAGTTTCAATAGTAATAGAGAAGAAACTCTCCTTATGACAATCAAATCAAAGATTGATGAGGGCAAAGGGAAAGAAACGATGGTTTTAGAAGAGGAAAATACCAAAATAGATGGGAAAATGGATCTTAAAGAATAACTCATATGTTCCTTAAGAGAAATAAAGAATCTTAGGAAAAATAATTTGAAACAAAAGGAGAAGATGCAAAAGTAAGAAGAAGAGGATTGTGATTCAAAAGCTAAAATGTTATAAATCCTTGAAGAAACAAAAAATATTGACATGAACCTAAAGGTTCAATTAGAATATGCAAGAAGGATGGAAGAAGTGGTGAGAATCCAACTAAATAAAAAGGAAGAAAACTGTGAAGAGCTAGAATTTGAAATTGTTTCCTTAAGAAAGGAGTTGGAGAAACCAACTATTAAGATGAATAAAATCTTGAATCTTGAAAAACATACTAACACATTAGACAAAAGCATCGATTGTCAAAGTCTCCATTCATTAAGATTGGTCTTAGATATGATTTTTTTGTTTCCTCCCTGCCTACACCTAGCCTTGATATAACCATATAAGTTTTATTTGTTGATTGTACTAAACATATTGATGAGTTGCATGTTCCTCATATGCCATAATTTGAGAATGCTATTATAGATGACAATGTTGTTGATATGATGAGTTGTTCTACTCTTATAAGTGAACCTAACCCTAATCCTACTTCTTATGATAAGTTAACACAAAAATATGTTCCCTATCAACAAAGTTACCAACTTAATGAGAACTGTGACCTCAAAACGAGAATTCTGGCCCAAAAAACCCATATTTTTTCATTAAAAACATCAAAATCAACCCCCAAATCAAAAAGTGGTGCTACCGGTATCACCATTTTTTAAAACGGGGTCAAAATTACAACATTTTCAAACATGGCCTTCAAAACTTAGACAATAGCTTAGAAAACCCTTAAAATCAGCTATTTAAAAACTATTTAAAATCAACTATTTAAAAACCATATTCAAATACCATATTGATCATATTCAAAACCATATATTTTGAATACCATATTTAAATATGTTATATTGACCATATTCAAAACATATGAGCTAAGAAATTTTATTATATTATCCATAATAAAAAAACATATCATTCATAAAACATAAAAAAAGATTCATAGCTTCATGTAAGATCATATGTAGGTTTAATTCTCTTTTTTAGTTACCATACAAACATCATATGGATACAAAATTCTTAAAATGTTCCATACACTTATTCAGATTGACTCATGGTTTCTGAAATACCATCAAAGTTTACATTATCTTCAGATGAATTTTTTGATGAAGATGTAGATGATCCATACTCTTCTCTATTGTCGATGAATGCACCATCTGAGTCTACATGCATGCCAAACATTTCAGATGTCAAGTGACTTTTAGATCTACAACTAGGTTCAATAGACTCCCATCTTGCATTTATTTCTTGTGGCAACAACCTCTTGATAATATTTGTTGTCTTGGAGTGAAGAGTTCCTCTCTTTGTCAAATTGAAGTCATAAACAAGTATGTCAACATTGTCTAATTTAAGAGGTCAGTGCGACGATGAGTTGTATTTTGACCCTTTATTTTTCTCTTTCTATTGACATGTTTCCCAACCACCATCTCTAGATTGTACACACCATTGAATGTGTGTGTACTTGTTGCATACCAATGCACTTCAATTGCAACAACATCAACATTTTCTTTCTCAATATTTATAACCTTTCCTATTGAGAATGGATAACCATGTGGATCCTCAGTCGCTAAAACTACAATCATGCTACCCTCCTTAATATCTTGTATTGAACCCCTGTAAAGGTCTTCCATGGCTTCATGTTGTGTACGTGACCTTCGTGAACCAATATACATTTCTCTTTACTCTGCTTGTGTAATCTCAATAGCACCTTGAGATTCTTGAACTTCAACAATGTTTGTTTCTTTAGATTCATTTGGCATATTTTGTGGCCAATGAAATGGAGTCCTCAACATTGTATCTTCATTTGTTGAGCTTGAAATGATGTAACTTTGACTATTGAAAAAAGCCTCCAACCAAATAGAATCAACAACATAAAAGTACTCTTATGTATCCTTATGTATCTTATGTATCCTTAATTTCTTCCAGGCATTCTGAATAATCTACATCTCTATTACACCTTCGTGCATTATGGATTTCAGCAACTGATTGTAAAAATAATAATTTTGATGAAAAAATTGGACAATCTGGAATGAAATTCAAAAATGATAAACCTAATGAAGGCCCCCATTCTATAGTATTTGAATACTGCTTTCCCCATATAAGTGTTTTCCCATCAATTTTTTTGAAACAAAATTGACGTTGGAAGCTAATGTCATTAAGTTGCTCAATACATTTTTATTCACGATGTGATCCCTGAATAAATCTTTGCATGTCAACAATTTCTTCTAATATATGAAAAACAGGCTCTGGAATGTATTCTTTCTTGATACATTCAATCAATGATGGTAGACTTCCAACATTTTTCCTCCTCAATTTTACAGAAAAATGACTGAACATTTGATCAATATGATCATGAGTGTGTCCAACAAGAAGGAAACCAACTTTCACCTTTTTAAAGATTCCCATTTCAACAAGCATGCTTAGATATCCAAACACAATTTGATTTTTATTTTCACGACTAGTGTTGTCCAACTATAGATAGAGAACTTGAGGAAGATTTCCAGACCAGTGAGTGAGCACATTATGAATTATGGTGATGGTCATATTTTCATCATTGTGAATATTTGGAGCTGTGAAGTAAACTCTTGGACAGATTTTTCAATTGAAAACCATACAACCAACCAAGCGAAACTGAATGAAATTCTCTTCCTGTAAATTTTTGGTTGTACGAACAAAATGTGGTAGAAGTTTTTTCTTTTGGTCTATGCCATCAATTATTATACCTAAATATTTTTTTGGAGCATCATAACACTTCTTCCGATGTTTGTACAGATTTTTTCTTTCACTTGATTGTTGATTCTGATGTTCTTGAAGTGATTTGATTATGGAATATGCACATGACATAAAATGAAAATATTGATCGTATGTTTTCATAGATAATAACTATTCAATTTAAAAAAAATAAATAGTAAATACATACCTCTTTCGGTCCCTTCATATTTATCTCTTCTTGATTTAAGAGTAGCACATATACTACAAATCCCCATCCTTGACTTCTTAGGAATACAGACATTGTTGAATTTTTTCTTCCATATTCTTGTAAAATATGCATATGTAATAAAATTATCCTTTCCTTCAACATCTTCAGCATATCCTTTGTACAAGTTGTAGATTTTCCTCCTTGAAAAATTATCTGGAATATGTGTTGTGTCTCTATCTGGCATACACTCTCCATGTTTGGAAAATAAATCATGCATCCAATACAATGTAGTGTTTGTGAATGTCTCACTCTCTCATCCATGATGTACATTTGAATAAAATGATGGATCTTTTTCCAACCTTGTCTGGATTCTTGATAGACAAAGATTACCAATTGAGTGAATTTTTTTGAAAGCCTTTCTGCAAAGTAAAATGTTCGCAATGCGATAATCATATACTGTATTGGTGGATATCATGCACCCTGCCAAATATGAATTTTGCATTCTCTTATTCATTGCCAAATATGTTTTCCTTTTATTCAAGGAATACATGTATTCCATTCTCTTCAAACAATTCTTTTGACAACATTCACTTGAAATCAATTCTTTTATGGAAATTGATTTAGTGAGAAATTATTTCCTAGACCTTGTATAACTAGAATGCTTTGGATCGATATAAAAAGGTCTAATCTTGGTCCTAGAAACAATGTTTCTTTGCAATGTCTCCAATATTTCATCATCCTCACTAGAAGGTTTTTCCTTATCACCACAAGGAGTATCAAGCAAAACATTGTTAGGAGACTAAACTAAAGAATGTCGATCACCTTCATTTGTTGTAGTTGAATGTTTGAGAACATCATCATCAACATAATCATTTAGAGAAAAATAATCATCAACATAATCATTTGGAGAAAAATAATCATCAACATTATGTCCACTACTGACATAATCATCTTCATTGCTTTCAAAATCCCCACTTGAGTGAAAATTTCTACCATATTTCTTAGTTCCTTGAAAACCTTCATCAGTATCTTGAAAATCCTCACTTAAAGGAAAATCAACATCAACATTGTTTCTTTTTAATTTATCACGCAGGAAAGAGTGACTGCCAATGGCGTAATCATCTTTGCTACTTTGAAACTCGCCACTTGAAAGATATTCTTCATCATCCTCATCCTCATCCTCATTACTAGCTTCAAAATCCTCACTTGGAGGAAAATCTTCATTATCCTCATCGGTGCCCTCAAAATCCTCACTTTGGGGAAAATCATTAGCACCAACATTGTTTCTTTTAAATTCCTCATTCGAGAAAGATTGTCCAACATTGTCATAATCGTGATCATTGCTTTTAAAGTCCCCACTTGGGGGGAATTATTCTCCTTCCTCATTCGTTCCTTGGAAATCCTCACTTGGAGGAAACTCTTCAACAGAACCTTCAAAATCCTCACTAGGAGGAAAATTGTAATCACCAACATTGTTGTCTTTAAATTCTCCACTCGGAAAATTTGGTCCACCATTGTCATAATCATCTTCACTGCTTTTAAAATTTCCACTTGAGGGAATTTCTCCATCATTTTCATTGGTGCCTTGGAAATATTCATCGGTACATTCAAACTCTTCACTTGGAGGAAAATTATCATCCCAATCATTTAAACGTTGAACATAGTCTTCACTTTGACCTACATTTTGATTATTTTCATTATTATTAAACTACTAACTAGATTTATCACTATCATATTCCTCCTCTTCATCATCGGTGCCTTCAAAGTCCTCTGATTTAGGACATTCATGAAGAACATGTTGAATAAAATTGCTTTCACAATGATCAAAATTATGACTAGATGAAAAATATGATGCCTCATTTGCATTACAAACATTCCTATGGCATTTCCTAGTCCCAACAGAAGAGGTATGTGAAGAATTTGTTGATGTCTTAGAAATACAATTTTCTTTATTTGATGAAGCCATCC
>JZKD02S2348534.1:581595-601913 GCA_000966675.3 Picea glauca | reverse complement strand
GGGCGATGTTGGGCATCACCCTAGCCCCCACGGCCAAGCCCCGGGGCATGGCCGTGGGGGGCTAGGGAAATGCTTGTATAAATTATATGTTATATTAACATATAACGATATGTTATATGTTAACATTTAACATATTGGTATATGTTATAACATATAAAAATATTGTTATATGTTATAACATATAACAATATTGTTATATGTTATAACATATAACAATATGTTATATGTTATAACATATATAACATAATGTTATATGTTATACAACAATTTTTTATATATATATCTAAATGTTAAATTGTTATATATTAAATTACATTAGTGAATTGAATTTTTGTTACATATAGGTTAAAAACATTTAATCATTTTTTAAATTAGTTTTTATAATCAATGTTATGCTTTTTAGTTGATTATAATGTGGAAGGACTAATTTATATTTTTATCTTAATATAGTAAAATGTCAGGAAATAGATTATCTCTCAATATATCTGGATCATGACCTGCAATAATGGCATCAAAAATTGCAACTGGAACCTCCATGAATGTTAGGCAACAAACTAATAGCTTAACACCTGAGCTATCAAGGGCAATGAAGAATGTTAGAGAGTGGAAATTTGTGGAAGGTGAAAACAAACAAGAATATTCTTGGTTTGTTAAAGACAAACAAGGAAACAATGGAGATCATATATATTTGTATTGTGCCGAATCATAACATGTGCATAGAAATTATCAAGCACTTGGCTTGTTACGAGATATATGTTTGGTGCCAGCCACAGATATTATTTATGCACTTGTCAAACAAGGGATAACTTATATCAAGTTTAGATATTGTTTCAAATTGAGCAATTATAACAAGAATGAATGTTTTTCAGAATTATGTGCATCCATCGTTGATGACATTGAGAAAGGCAATGCAAGTTTTTTATTTCTATTTTTCTGTCGTTTATTATTTTTAGTATCATGCTAATGTTTTAATTTTATTTAACATGAAAATGTTATATTTTATTTTTACAGAATTTTGTTGAACGACTTTCACATATGTTAGTGGGGATTTACTCTATAGAGAATGATATCATAGATTCCATAAACACTTTTCATATTGAAAATACACAAGAAGGAAGGAAAAAGGAAAAAAAAAACAATGGAGGTTGAACCTGCAAGAGTAGACATAGAAGAACATGAAAGAAGAAAGAAAAATCCTCATTCTAGAAATCCTAAAAGGGTTACATTTGAAAATGAGGAAACTCCAAATGAACGTTTTGTTCAAATTGATCCCAATGAGGTAACTATCACTCCTTCTCGCAAAAATAACAAACAAGATAAACGCAAAATATTGATGGTTGATGATGAGTCTATTCCTATTGATTATGAAGAAATCGTTGATTTAGATAAAACACATTTAAATCATAAGAGGAAGAAAACAAATGTTGATAATGTTCAAGAAGCTATCGTTAGCTCAAAGTATTATAGTGAAAGTTCTAAAGGTAGCAGAGAAATAATAACACCAAGTGTTGATCTAGAGGATGGTATTATCAAAACAATACAAAATGCCATTCAAAATAGAATGAGGATGACAAACTTAGTTGATGATGGCCACACATTTCAATTGAATGTGAAACAAATTTATAAACCCATAGAACGGAAAGAAAAATATCAAATTAGAAAACCACATCACTTGCATACTCACAATTTGAAAGGATTGATTAGATACAATCCATATTCACATGTGGTTGACTACCTAGTTCTTGTTGACCCAATGGAAGTTCCTACGAGGGAAGAATTTGATAGATCAAAATGTTTTGACTACAAATATTATGTGATTGGAGGAAATCATTATGTAGAAGATAGAAGAGAATTGATGCAAGAATATCCCAATAACCCTCTTTTTGAGACAATCAAATGCATAATTTATGCCGGTTTAACAAATTCAGAAGCAAAGTTACTGGCATGGGATCATAACACAGACAATGAGTACAAAATGTCTATGACGTTCATTCAAAGGGTGAGATTTATTCACAATGAATTTTCTTAAATATGTCACGGGGAGAGATCAAATGTTGATGTTAAGTTTCAAAAGCAATGTTGCATGGAAATAGGATTCCCACTTGACGATGAAAGTACAAAAGAAAAATATAGAAAAGGAAGTGATATATTTAGATTCGTGGATAACTATTTTCAATTGGGATTTAGAACTGGATAGGTATGGGATTTGATAGATGAGATCTTCACCCTATGGGAAAATGTTGGTATAAAGAATCATAGAGTTAAGAAGGATAAACCATTGATATGTGGCACAATTAAGACAAGTCCCGGCATAAAAAATATTCCTGATGATATGACTATAACACCTTGGAGATCAATACAAAGAGTGAAGGATGATAAACTTGTCATAATTATATTATCACGTGTTAGGTCGGGAGAATTTTCAAAGGAAGAAATGTGTGATGAATTTAAAAAGTAAGTCTGTTGAGTTATTTTTGTTTATGTTAGGACAAGATAATTAATTTTTTCATTTTAATATCAATTTAACATTATTTTTGTGTTATTTAGTCACAAGGTGTATATGAAAATACAAGAGGAAATGGTTAAGATGTTGAATGAAGAAAGTTGGGATGATGTTAAACTCAACTATCCAGATTCAAGCTCTTCAACAGTATTGAAACAATTTTTTGTTGCATTCAAAAAGGCATGTTGATTTATTACATTCATATTATTCGTTTGTAAGTTAATTTATTTATATTTTAATAGTTATAGATATATAACTATATGTTTGTTTGTTTCATTAAAGATGTCAAAGAATAATGTAGATGGAGTACCTGAAACTTTCAAAAGTTTTATTCAAAAAGATAAGTTTGAAAGAGAAAGAAGGAGATGTGTTCAAAATGTTCAACTTGATGACACCTTTGATCACTACATTTGGAATGGGCTCGACATTGTTCAATATAAAGTGATATTAGGTGATTGTGAAAAACTTACAAGTATTGTTCCTAAAAAAGAATACTCCCTAGTTATTGCTGATATCCCTCATGGTTATAATATCCCAAACATTGAATATGATATTGAGCCTTATACTTACCAGGTTTTCAGTAAAGTGATTATGGGATTTATAGAAGTTACAAAATCACCATTTTGGAGATTTATAGTATTTCATTCAGGCTAGTATTAGTACAATCAAGTTTCAAGGGGAAAGAAAAGACAAGGAGACAGTTTATTTGGTAAGATATGGAAAGTGTATGTTTAGCAATTAATATTATAAAACAATTTTAGTAATTCACAATTTAATTGAAATTTCACTTATTTATGTTACATGCACAAGCCAAATATTCAGAGCTCCAAGAAAGAATCATTTAAACATGATTTTGAGAGTATACATCTTGCAACCTGGACAAAATATGATTCTTATAATTCTATTATTGTCAATGCAAATGATGGAGAGACTCCTAGTAGTATACTAGTATACAATGTTGTGGTTAGAAATCTAACATATGAGGAAACAGATTTGAAAAGAGAGATGGTTAACATTTATCAAAAACCACAAGAATTAATTAATTATCTTATAGATGAATTTTCAAATGAAGGAGATTGGGTTTTGGATTTGTTCTCGGGTTCAAGTAAGAATTATGATCTAATATTTATGAAATCATACTTCAATCTTAAATTAGTTTTAATTTATCTTTTTACAGTATCTAACTTCATCATTTATTTTGTATTTGATGATTAGGTACAACATTAGCATGTTGCCTTCGGAAAGGAAGGAATTGCATAGCCATTGAAAGTGACCCAATACAATGCAATTTTATTCAACAAAGAATTAATGCTATTCCAGCTCTTCCAGATGAAATGCAATAAGTTGGCTTGAGGAAAGGAGATTTTAGTGAATCAAAGGTGGCAAAATTGTCAAAGGAACCTCAAGTACCATTAGGAGGAATGATTGGAAAGGATCACTTTGGAGAACTTGCAGATATCAAAGAACCAAAGAAAGAAAAAAATGACACAATGGAAGCACAAAATGACGTCGAAGAAGATGATGATGTGTCTGTTGATCATGATGAATTTGGGATATATGATATTGTTGATTAGTTTGAAGATGGATTTGAAGACGATGCTCAATTTTGCAAATTTTTTATGAGTTATAACTGTAATGATTTGACTTTCATATTTCAAAATAAGAATAAAGATGTATCTCTTTTTGTTTTGTGATGAATCTTTTTATTGTTTCTTTTTTCATTTTATTTGTATGCGAATCACTATACATTGGAAATTTTTATTAAATGTTGTCATTTTTTTACTTCAAATGTATAAAATTATGAAAGAAATGATAATTTTTTATAAAATTTAGACTTTGTTTGTTCAATTATGTCCATAAAAATGGTTTATTTGACATGTTATTTTAAGGAATATGTACCAAAATGTATAGGTTTTGTATGATATATGGCTATAAAATATGTATTTGTTTGATAAATATTCAAAAGTAGTGTTATTTAACTACATTTTTTTATTTATTTATTGAAGTAAAGGTAAACAATGTGTTAAAAATGATGTTTTTCAATATATTTAAAAAGTATGGAACAATAAATTAATTAAGGAGACAAAATTCTATGAAAAAATGTAACTTCGAAAAAGTAAATGGTAAAAAAACATTTTTAAGATTGAAAAAAGCATGAAAAAAAGACTAAAAAAGGATTTGAATAAAAACAATATATATATATATATATATACTTAGAAAAAATTGAAAATAGATGAAAAATGAGCATTTAAAAAAATAATGTGGAAACATTGTGGATCGAAAAATTTAAAATATCAAAAAGCACCTAAAAACAGAGAGGAGGTGCTACCGGTAGCACCATTTTTAAAAACGAAGTAAAAAATTAGACACCCCAAAAAACGAGAACTCTGGAGAGTTATCGTTAAGTTGGTAACTATGTTTATCATCATCCTCATCATAAAAGGTAAATGAATGTTGATCATTCTTTTCGATATTTGCAGAAGAGACATGAAAGATAGAATTGGGGACCAGTATCAAGTACCTGGATAGATCGTAGTTGGATTGATGGATGGTCGTGGAACCATCTGAATCAATGTTTGAGGAATTCATATAGATGTGTAGCATCAATTGTAAAGTATTGCAGTGTTCCTCTTACTTACCGATGATTTCCTTGGAAGTGGTCGACCAAGGATCGATCTGACATGACAATTGATTGGAGTTTCGACTAGGTATTTGATGAATGAGTTTTGAATGGGTTGTCTTCGACTAGAATTTTCAATGAGAAATATTTTTGTTAGTCATTGATCCCTTAGGGGGGCATACTTGAACTTTTCTATATGTGAACCCAACTGATGTCTTCTTATTGACTCGAATATTCCTGTTGAATTGACTAGGATTTTCTAAGACTGACCAAACCATGCTCAACTATTGTTGGAAATGTACTATTTTTTATATTGTATATGTTATCACACAAGTTTTAGGTTGGGAAAATCCCAACCCAACTACCAATTGAAAACAAATTAGAGAAAACCTACCCATTGTCACCTTAGGAACGTATTCCCGTCATTTTAGTGATGATGAAAATCACCACAAGGGGGGAATCCCGGTGACCCTAGGGGGAAAGAGAGGGAAAGTGGAATGATGGAAGTGTAGCCCCTATATCTCAAGATACTAAGCATGGAAAATGGATTGAAAGAGTGTTGGTGGTAGCCAAAGGTTTCCAAGAGGTAAGAGTACTTGTAAAGAGTGATGTACCTGCCCAAGACAAAAGAAAAATCCAAATATATGCGTATAATGTTAGGTGGACAAGGAAGTTAAGCTTGTTGTCCCTAATTGTAGAATTAAACAAAATATTATATCAGAAACAAAAATATAGTAAGAGAGGAAAAATAAAGTTGCTTAAATCTTAGTGAAAAGTGAAAGAGACAATCTAGCAAATGACTAGCTTAGCTCAAGAAGATATCATAAAAATTTAGCAACAATATAAGGATGTTTCAAGAAAGTTATGCATAATTAATAATCAGCCTTATGGATGTAAAAAAAAAGTTATTACAGAAAATAAATCAGCCGTAAAATCTTTCCAACAATCCACCCAAAAAGTGTACTCACCTTAGTAGTGAGTTATAAGTGAAGGAGTGTTAGGGTTTCTGTAGCCCTAATATATGTAGATAAAAAGTTATAATAGAAGAAAGAAGTCCTAATCAAATTGAAACGTCATATTTTTTATTGGATTAATCGGTAAATGCGAACATAAACTAATCTCCCTAGATCCACCTATATCTAGAACAAAACAAGACAGGACATGACGCTTTCCCTAAGAGATAATCATTGAATTTACTATCAAACAAGATATGAGTGACATATTGTTTAAATATCACTTCCTTGTATCTTTGTTGTCCTCACTCTACTCCAGTGTGTTGGACAACTAAGAGGGGGCATGAATCAGTTGTTACTGTGATTAAACAATTATATCCATTTTTTAAATTTATTACAAAACTTCTCAATGATGATCACAATAAATAAGCAGTAGAGTATTCAACATCAATCACACACATGTATAGTACAGAGACATATATTCCTGAGGAAACCCATAAAGGGTGAAAATCTCTTCTTCTTTATATGATAATTATTTTCTCTACATTATCATTCTTATGATCACTAACTCATAATGAGGCTACCACCTCTGTTTTGCAAGCTGCTACTTGTTGAGAGAACCAACTCTATGGTTTCTCTAGCACCCACTATAAGAAAGTACCAACTCCCTCACTACTCCAGCACCAACTGGATGGAATCACCAACTTCTAGTCACATAGGCACCAACCTGTATAACAAAGGACAATAGTTCTCCCTTGCACCACCCTGCCACCCTGGTTTCTCTCGTTGCAACCAGATGGAAGATACAACTCCTTGTGTTCAAGCACCAACTTGAAACTCAGAGTACAATAGTCCTCCCTAGCACCTCCCTTCCACCCTTAGATATAAATTTTGCTATCGGTAAATTTATTACAGTGATACAATATTTATCAATGGCTTACTGGTCTCATCACTGTTCTGCTACACTGCTCTGTTGTGTCTGCATCAATATCTTCTTGCACACATTCCTTGTGCTTTCTGTTCTTCTTTCTTCTATGCTTTGTGCGCCATGTCCCTTCTATGCACTATTCCTCTTTTATGCTTTTTAGCTACTGCACCCTACCTCCTTCTACACACATGAATGACTCTCAACAACTCCTCCATCTCTTCTCTATTCTGCATTTTTATAGTCTCTGTGCACCTTGTGTATGATGCATGCACTATATTTTCACAGTTCCACTTAGCTTCACTTCAGGATGTGAATATCGATCTCATGCTGAGTCCTCTGCCAGTTTATCCTCACAAGGCTTCATTCTCTCTGGCAGTTCCTCCCTATTAGTTCTGCATGTATGCCCATTTATTCTGAGCTTCTTCTCTTTTCCTGGAAGTAACAGTCTTTGACCCATTTCCATCTATCATTCGACTCTATGATAAGTATACACTCTACTAGTAGTTGCCTTGAGACACTTCACCTTCTCTGGTGATCACCCTTAAGTCTCTTCGAGTCCTCTGGCAGAAACCATCAGTGATTTCTAGCAGTTACACTGCGAACCTCTCCAGCCTTATGCCTTTGGCACCTTTCACCTTTCCTTTCACATGTGGCCTTAGGTGGTGACCAAACACCTATTTATAAGGTGCTTTCATGACTCGCGTTTCAGGGATCTGAGGATGAGGCATCTCGACTCTCCAAGTTGTGATCTATGAAATGGAGCTTAGTTGCATGCTAGCTCCTCCCTTAAACCTTCAACAATGTGACCTTGGTTGTGACCACAGGCCTAATCAAAAAGGCATTTCATGATTTTTCATTTTAGGTTTTCTCTCGTGAGTCTCCTTGATTCCTCATATTGTGAACCCCAAAATGGAGCCTAGCTATTCTAGCTCCTTCCTTCACATGCCCACGGCGATGACCAAGCGCTTATCCATAAGGGGCTTTCGCAATTGACAATTCAATAATTTTTTCATGAGCCTCCTTGACTCCTCCACTTTCGATACCCAAAATGGAGGCTAGCTACGCTAGCTCCTTCCCCTCACATAACCACTGGCAGTGACCATAGCTTGCGTAAAAAAAGGCGTTTCACATTTTGGCATTCCCATGATGAAGGGTCTCAACACTCCAAGTTGCGATCACCAAAACTCCGAAAATGGAGCCAGATCAACGGTTCATGCTTTCTCTTTATCAATGACTCAGATTGAATCATTGTTTCATGTTTCACAATTTCAGAAATATTGTGGTGAGACTTCACGACTCTCCATATCGTGATCTCCAAAATGGAGCTTAGTTGTTAGAGCCTTCCTCCAACTCTCGACGATGTGACCACAACCTATGACCACTCGCTAATCATTTGAGTGCTTCACTCTTTAGATCAATGGTCCACATTCTGTGGTGACCGGACAACTATCCATTTCCCTAGAACTTCAGCTTTCGGGACTTTGGGGGAGTGTTGATACTAAAACTCTTGAAACTAAACTCCCGGAGTGAAGTCATTCTTGCATCACTCAATGATGTGTCACAATCCTATTAGCTTCCATGTGTCATTCATATTCATGATTTTCATGTTCCTTAAATGCTGAATCAACTTGACACTTGTTGTTGCTTGATCGTGCCACATGTCATTACTGACCTAGGCTGGCACCTATCCTTGCTGACGTGGTATGTCACAATCTACCTCCTTGATCTAGTGGCCCAGATTCATCCTTGATCTAATTTCTAAGATTATTTCACTATTTCGCATATCGCAAGTTAGAGAGGTTAGGAGCCTCCTTCCTTTGACCTTTCAGTCAACGAAAAAAATATCACTTGCCACGTGTCCCTCTTGGATCAACGGTCAAGATTTTATTGTGATTTCACAACTTCACGAGCCTTCGTCATTCCTCATCAACGGTCTAAATCAATCCTCGATCCAACTGCCTAGATCATTTTGGGATATCGCATATCACGAGTTCAAGAGGTTAGAGCACCTCCTTCCTTTGGATTTCCCGATCTGCAAAACTCCGAAATGGAGTCTTTGACGTGCTCTGATATTTCTCCACATGTCCTTTTTGATAATGGATGGACCACCTGCATTTAGGATTTTGTAAGCCCTCTTCTCCTTGCAGTTTAAAGAACATGCAGGTTCTCTTGGATCCAACGATGGTTGGAACTTGCACTCAGATCTAATGCTCAAGATCTTTTCTCTCTTTGCGTGCTCCTCCTCATGAGCTTATCCTTCCTGGTTGTTCTTGCCATCAATGACAAGTACATCATTGTTGTTCTTGTAAAAATGCCAACAATCTCCCCCTTTGGCATTGATGGAAACCTTGAATGGCTACACTATTCTGCTTTTACCTCGATCTCCAACCTTAGCATCCAATCTTTTTTTTCTTCTCCCCCTTTGACATCAATTTCAAAGAAATACATGCTCCCCCTGAGTTGTTGCAGTAAATTTTCGGAGGTATCATATATTCAAACAACACAAATTCCCCCTAACAGGATGGACTCTCTTAGGTGTAAGACGGGATGACACGCAATTTCTGATGAAGATATTCAAATGGTGTCTTGGCTAGGGGTTTAGTAAATATGTTTGCAATTTGTTCTGTGGTGGGAATGTAAAGAACCTGAACAATTTGATTGGTGACCTGCTCTCTCAGAAAATGGTATTTTATGGGAATATGCTTGGTCTTGGAGTGGAATACAGAATTCTTTGACACACTTATGGCACTAGTGTTATCACAATGAATTGCGATCGGTGCAGTATATTTTACATCCAAGTCTGTAAGTTTCTAAATCACCCATAATACCTAAGTGCAACAAGTAGCAACAACAATTTACTCTACCTCTGTAATTGATAAAGAAGTTGAACCTTTCTTTTACTCAACCACGCTACTAGATAATCCCCTAAGTAGAATGCACCTCCACTCATGATTTTCCTTTCATCCATGCAGTTATCCCAATCAACATCTAAGTAGACTGATAATTGAAAGTTATGATTCTTAGGATACCATAGGCCATAGTTCATTGTTTCTTTCAAATATCTGAATATTCTTTTGACAACTATCAAATGACTTCGTTTAGGTGCAGACTGATACCTTCCTACCATTCCAACAACATGCATTATGTCTGGACGAGATGTTGTGATGTATAATAGGTTTCCTATCATTGATCTATATGAACTTTGATCAACATCAGGTGAGTCATCATCCTTGCTTAATTTTCATCTAGTAACCATAGGTGTGCCCACATGTTTAGAATCTTCCATTTGAAACATTTTCAACATTTCTCTTAGATATTTTAATTGAGAAAGAAACATGCCTTCAGACCTCTGAGTAATTTGTAGACCAAGAAAAAGTGGCAGTTCCCCTATCATAGACATTTCAAGCTCAGACTCCATGGAAGAAGCAAACCATTGAACCAATGAATCATTATGACAACCAAAGATGATGTCGTCTACATATACCAACACAATGAGAAAATCATTACCCTCTATTTTGATATATATATTTTTGTTAATTGTTCCTCTCTTGAACCCTTTGTCTTGGAGATACATATCCAGTTTGTGATACCAGGCACGAGGGGCTTGTTTCAACCCATATAAAGATTTATTCAACTTGCATACAAAGTCAGGGTTATCTGAAAGTTTGAAACCCTCTGGTTGTTCCATATAGACTTCTTCTTTTAAATATCCATTTAGAAAAGATGACTTGACATCCATTTGATAGAATTTAAACCTTTTATGACAAGCATAGGCAAGAAATATTTTGATAGCTTCTAATCTTTCTACGGGTGCAAATGTTTCATCAAAATCTAATCCTTCTATTTGAGCATAGCCCTTATAGACCAATCTTTCTTTGTTCCTGACAAGTTGTCCCTTCTCATTCAATTTATTCTTAAAGATCCATTCGGAGCCTATGACATTTTTACCGTCAGGTCTAGGAACCATCTCCCAAGTATTGTTTTTCTCAATCTGGTCAAGTTCATCATTCATGGGTTTAACCCAATGGTCATCTTTATTGGCTTCATTAAAGTTCTTGGGTTCCATCATTGACATGAAGGCTATATGGGATTTCTCATTGTTTTTTATTATCCTTCTCCTGGTTTGTACACATTTATCTTTTTCACCAATTATCTGACTTGCAGGATGATTCTTTTGAGTGATTCTAGAGGAGGAATTTGATGTTGTCTGCTGATTTGAGTCTGTCTGAATATTTTCATATTCATATGGCTCAGAGTCTTCTTGTTATGATTCTTGGACCTGTTCAACTTCAACTTCATCTATATCCTTTGTTGTTGATTTAATATTGTTTATCTCTCTTACTCGGATTCCTTCATCAACTTTTATGTCAATATAGTCAACTAATCTATGCAGCCTCTTATTATAACATTTGTATCCTTTACTGTTTGTATCATACCCTAAGAAGATGCCTTCATCTGCCCTGTCATCATACTTGCTAAGGTTCTCATCTTTATTCTTTATGTAACACTTACTTCCAAAGACTTTGAAGTGTTTGATTGAAGCAGGTCTCCCATACCACATTTCATAGGGTGTCTTGTCAGTGTGTGGTCTGAGGTGAGATTTATTAATAACATGGACTGCTATGTGTATTTACTCTACCCAATAGGTTTGACCAATGTTCTTTTCATTCATCATCGACCTGGGCATTTGTTGCATTGTT
Organism: Picea glauca; assembly: GCA_000966675.3. Taxonomy (NCBI): domain Eukaryota; kingdom Viridiplantae; phylum Streptophyta; class Pinopsida; order Pinales; family Pinaceae; genus Picea; species Picea glauca. The sequence continues at coordinate 590,209 of JZKD02S2348534.1, read as the reverse complement.
CTGTTTTGCCTCTCAACTACTCCATTTTGTTGTGGAGTTCTTGGGATTGTGTATTCTCTCTTGATCCCATGTTTATCACATAATTCCTTGAACTCACTTGACATAAATTCGCCTCCTTTGTCTGCTCTTACTGCCTTTAACCTCTTTCCTATTTGATTCTCAGTTAAAGCCTTAAATATTTTAAATTTCTCAAATTCTTCATCTTTTTCCTTGAGAAAGGCAACCCAAGTAAGTCTAGAGTAATCATCAATGATAAACATGAAGTAGTTTTCTTTCCATGTGCCTTCCTGTCTTGATGGTCCACATAAATCCATATGGACTAGTTGGAGTGGTTTATCTGTTGAAGTAGAACTCTTGGATTTAAACTGTGTCCTAGTTAGCTTTCCTACTTGGCAAGGTTTACACACAAAGTCTTGTGGCTTTGATATTCTTGGAAGATCTTTTACTGCCTCAATATTTTTGAGCTTGATTAAGTGATCAAAGTTTAGATTTCCAAGTCTCCTATGCCATAACCAACTCTCATCATGTTTTCTTAAATGACACTCTTCTCCGTCTTCTTTCAACACATATACATTATTTTCTATCCTTATGCCTTTAGCCACCACTTGTCCTGAGTTTACAAAATTTATCTGGTAGTCCTTGGAAGTGAACACCACTTCACATCCTTTGTCACAAATTTGACTTACAATGAACATATTATGTTTCAACCCATGTACAAGCAGAACATCTTGAGCTTTTATTTTTCCATTACCTAAAATCACCATCCCTTTACCCTTGATTTTACCTGGAAAATCATTTCCAAATGTTATGTTTCCTGATTTACTTTCACTTAGAGATAGAAACTTACCTTTGTCTCTCATCATATGTTTGGAGCATCCACTATCTATATACCAAGGGTTCTTTTGTCTTTGAGATAACAACACTAATCCACACTTATCACTTTCTCTCTTCTTCCAAACCTTGACATTTTCAGTAGAGGGATTCAAATCTGGTTCATATATCTTTAAGCGACAGTCAACAACTTTATGTCCAAAATTATGACAGATGTGACATCCTGATTCGTTGAATAAGGGATCATAATGATTTTTATGCTTAACCTATGTCCTTTTCCCATCCATCAAGTGATTTGCAGTCTGTGATGGTTTCTTACTTGACTGTCTCATTCTTGGTTGTGGTATATACCTATACTTTGAATGTCTTGATTGCTCATATCTAAATTTTAAAGAACAGTTTACAACTTTGTGAACAAAATTAGAACAAAAAAAAAATATCCATAGAAAAAACCTTGGTACCTAGAAAATGGTTGTCTTCTTTGAGAAGGTGTATTTCTTCCATGTTGATGATTTTTTTGAGCAAAGAGTGTATTATTTATCTGATCTATAATTTCAATTCGGGTACCTTTTTCTTTACTCCTCTTGGGCAACCGATTATCTTCTTTTGTTTCTGTAGGTTTGTTGTTGTCATATGTTGTAGATTTGACAAACTTGAAGGGTTCATTGTTACTTGGCTGACCACTACTTGATCCCTCTTCATAACCCATACCTGTTTTCAGATTTGAGTTCCTTTTTTGATTCAGAATGGTGGCGAAACTTTTTGAGTCTTTGATACTAGACTTATTCTAATGATACAAGGCTTGAAACTTCTCCAGCTCTTTCCTAGTTTTCACTACTTCTTCCTCCATAGCTTCACATCTTGCCTTCTTTTCTGATAAATATTGTTTCAGAATGTCTTTGATTTTCTTTGCCTCTTCTAATTCCACTTTTAGTAGGGAAACGTCTTCATCAGGTTCTTTCCTGCCTTTCTTGAACTGTATCAACAATTGTTTTTTCTTTATCGTCTTAATTCTGAGTCTATCAAGCTCTTCTAGTGCACTAATCAATTCTCCTTCCAGGTCAACCACAACTTCTTCTTCATTAGCATCAGTTCCTGTGATTTTATTATCATAATCCTCTTTGGCCACAAGTATGAAGCCATTTAGTTTATCTTCAATAGAGGATTCATCCTCTTCATCATCTGAAGGATCATCATCATTGTTTACACAAACTTTTCTTCTTAAAATTATTATCTTTAAAGAAATTTGTGTTTGTGATTCTCCTCATCATCATATGTATGATCCTTTATTTTGTGAGGAAATTTATTTGCAAAATGACCTATCTTACCACAGTTGAAACATTTTAAAGGAAGTTTACCTTTGTATTTTCCCGATCCCTTCTTCAGTCTTCTCACAAATTTTTCTTCAATTTCATCAGGCTCAGAATCCTCATTCTTGTCTGCCTTAAATGATGCTTATCTGGAGATGGGTTTATCTTTAACTATTGTCATTTTATATGCAGTCAAAGTTCCTAGAAGTTGATCAAACTCCAAGTATTTTAGATCGTTAAGTTCTTCTATATTAGAGACCTTCGGGTTGAACCTATTTGGTAGAGATCTCAAAATTTTTTGAACTAAAGAAGGTTACTCAATTTTTTCACCAAGTGCTTTGATTGCATTTACTAGTTCTTCAACTCTCATAAAGTACTTTCCAACAGTTTCATCCTCTTTCATATTCCTATGTTCAAACTGTACTTTGTAGGTTTGAATCTTGGCATCCTTTACCTTCTCATTACCTTCATAACTGCTAATGAGTTTGTCCCACATTTCTTTGGCAACTTCAAGGTGCATATATTTTACAAATTCTTCTTCTACTAGCCCACTCAAGATAGCATTCATAGCCTTAGAATTGAAGATGAATTCTAGCTTGTCATCCTTATTAGCTAGTACAACTAGCTTTACATAACCAGTATCTACCACATCCCAGACACCTGCACCTAAATCCATTATGTAGGTTCTCATTCTAACTTTCCAGAAGGCAAAGTTTGTTCCATTGAACAGAGGGGCCTTATTAGTTGAAGTTCCTTCATGGATTGACATGTTTAAGCTCTAGGATCTACCCTTAGATAAAATGGGTCGGATCTGATACCAATTGTTGGAGAACTGAGAGGGGGGGTGAATCAATTGTTACTATGCTTAAACAATTATATCCATTTTTTAAATTTATTACAGAACTTCTCAATGATGATCACAATAAATAAGCAGTAGAGTATTCAACATCAATCACACACATGTATAGTACAAAGATAGACATTCTTGAGGAAACCCATAAAGGGTGAAAACCTCTTCTTCTTTATATGATAATTATTTTCTATACATTATCATTCTTATGAGCACTAACTCATAATGAGGCTACCACCTCTGTTTTGCAAGATAATACTTGTTGAGAGAAACAACTCTTTAGTTTCTTTATCACCCACTAGAAGGAAGTACCAACTCCCTCACTGCTCTAGCACCAACTATATGGAAGCACCAACTTCCAGTCACATAGGCACCAACCTATATAACAGAGAACAACAGTTCATCCTTGCACCACCCTGCCACCCTAGTTTTTCTGGTTGCAACCAGATGGAAGCTAAAACTCCCTGTGTTCAAGAAACGACTTGAAACTCAGAGGACAACAGTCCTCCCTAGAACCTCCCTTCCACCCTTAGATATAAAGTTTTCTATCAGTAAATTTATCACAATAATACAATATTTATCAATGACTTATCGATATCATCACTGTTCTGCTACACTGCTCTTCTATGTCTGCATCAGTGTCTTCCTGCACACATTCCTTGCACTTTTTGTTCTTCTTCCTTTTATGCTCTGTGCACCATGTCCCTTCTATGCACCATTCCTCTTATGTCCTTTTCAGCTGCTGCACCCTGCCTCCTTCTACACACATGAATGACTCTCAACAACTCCTCCATCTCTTCTATGTTCTGCATTTTTATAGTCTTTGTGCACCTTGTGCATGCTGCATGCACTATCTTTTCACAGCTCCACTCAGCTTCACTTTGGGATGTGCATATCGATCTCACGCTGAGTCCTCTGCCAGTTTATCCTCACAAGGATTCATTCTCTCTAGAAGTTCCTCCCTATTTTTTCTGCATGTATGCCAATTTATTCTGAGCTTCTTTTCTTTTCCTGGCAGTAATAGTCTTCGACCCATTTCCATCTGTCATTCGACTCTATGATGAGTCTACACTCTACTGGCAGTTTCCTAGAGACACTTCACCTTCTCTGGCGATCACCCTTAAGTCTCTTCGAGTCCTTTGGCAGAAACCATCAGTGATTTCTAGCAGTTACACTATGAACCTCTCCAGCCTTATGCCTTTGGTACCTTTCACCTTTCCTTTCACATGTGGCCTTAGGTGGTGACCAAATGCCTATTTATAAGTCACTTTTGCGACTCACATTTCATGGATCTGAGGATGAGGCATCTCGACTCTCCAAGTCACGATCTCCAAAATGGAGCTTATCTACATGCTAGATCCTCCCTTAAACCTTCGACAATGTGACCTTGGCTATGACCACAGGCCTAATAAAAAAGGCATTTCATGATTTTGGATTTTGGATTTTCTCTCATGAGTCTCCTTGAATCCTCATATTGCGAACCCCAAAATGGAGCCTAGATATGCTAGCTCCTTCCTTCACATGCCAACGACGATGACCAAGTGCTTATCCATAAAGGGCTTTCACAATTGGCAATTCGGGAATTTTTCCATGAGTCTCCATGACTCCTCCACTTCCGATACCCAAAATGGAGCCTAGCTACGCTAGCTCCTTCCCCTCACATAACCATCGGCGGTGACCATAGCCTACGCCAAAAAAGGAGTTTCACATTTCGGCATTCCTATGATGAAGGGTCTCGACACTCGAAGTTGTGATCGTCGAAACTCCGAAAATGGAGCCATATCAACGATTCATGCTTTCTCTTGATCAATGACTCAGATTGAATCGTTGTTTCCTGTTTCGCGATTTCGGTAATATTATGGTGAGACTTCACAAATCTCCATATCGTGATCTTCGAAATGGATCTTAGCTGTTAGCACCTTCCTCCAACTCTTGATGATGTGACCACAACCTATGACTACTCACTATTCATTTCAACGGTCTACATTCCATGGTGATTGAATGGCTATCCACCGCCCTGAAACTTTATCTTTCGGGACTTTGGGGGAGTGTTGATACCAAAACTTGACACTTTTCATTGCTTGATCATTCCACGTGTCATTGCTGACGTAGGCTACCACCTATCCTTGCTGATGTGGTATGTCATGATCTACCTCCTAGATCTAGTGGCCCAGATTCGTCCTTGATCCAACGATTAAGATTATTTTGCGATTTCGCATATTGCGAGTTAGAGAGGTTAGGAGCCTCCTTCCTTTGACCTTTCAGTCAGCGAAAAAACTTTCGCTTTCCACGTGTCCGTCTTGGATCAAAGGTCAAGATTTTATCACAATTTTTCAACTTCACGAGCCTTCGTCATGCATGATCAATGATCTAGATCAATCCTTGATGCAATGGCCCAGATAATTTTGGGATATCACATATCACGAGTTCAAGAGGTTAGAGCACCTCCTTCCTTTGGATTTCCCGATCTATGAAACTCTAAAACAAAGTCTTTGACATGCTCTGATATTTCACCATGTGCCCTCTTTGATAATGGATGGACCACCTACGGTTGGGATTTTGCAAGCCTGCTTCTCCTTGCACTTTAAAAAACGTGCAGGTTCTCCATGATCCAACGATGGTTGGACCCCACACTCGGGTCTAATGCTTGAGATCTGTTTTCCCTCTACGTGCTCCTCCTCCTAAGCTTATCCTTCCTGGGTGTTCTTTCCATCAATGACAAGCACATCATTGTTGTTCCTGTAAACATGCCAACGCAGTTCTCCTGTGGTATTGGATCTACAAGGGAACACAAACCAACCAAAGTGAAAGAAACAATAGTATACTCAATGAAAAGTTATGCATGTGATCAACGAATCATACAATTAAATGAGAATGGTTTTATAGGAAAGAAACATGTTGCTACATTATATTAAGTAAAAGTGGAAGATACAACCAAAAATCCTTGATGTTCCAAGGTCCCCTTTCAATGGCCCTTTGCTCTAACACACACACTTTCTCCAAACTTGCATGAAGAATATCCACAATGACTTGATGAACCAAAATGAAGCCCTCAAGCATGAACTGAAGTAGAATTCCTCGTACAATTATTATCCTATTAAACCTTCATTGAACTTAGCCTTTTCCATGAGAAACACCTCTTTATATAGGGGAAAGAGAGATGGTTAAATATATTAGGATGATGCCACCAAATCAGAGAAGCAAGTAAGATCCCATCTATTCAGAAGCCACCTCATCTTCTAGAATATCCTCTTCTAGAACTTTCGTGAAGATCGACCTTTTCTTAGTATTTTAGCATTGTCGCACCCTAGCTATAGGACATCCTGCAACAACCTCACAAACCAGTTTCAGGATAGATGGCGACAATCAAGCATCGCCATAGCCTACGTATAGTGCAGCCTGTGGCGATCTTCTTTAATAGCGTTTTTGAGAAGAGAAAGCCAATCAATTTTCTCATGAAGGAAGGCTCTTTTGGTAACATGAACACATGTTGTAAAAGGATCAGTGGGGTGACCAAAATAATGTGTAACATAATACCCCCCCAAAGTATGAAGCTGGAACTCATGACAGCCAAAATATTTTGTAGAATGTGTGTGTGTCAGAAACAAGGAGCACACCAATCACGAACCTGCAAACAACCAAGAATTTGCATAATATCATACCATTTATGAGGTAGGCATTCCCATGCTCAGACTACAAGTGATTTAAATCATAAATTTCAGTCACAGTCACCAATCATACACTGTGGATCCATGTAATCAAGATTCTGCATAGCCACCAGGAATACATTGTGGATCTATGCTCTAGAAAACTCAAATTCGGACATAGCCATGAGACATACAAAGTGGATATATGTGTCAATACAAATCATAAATACTCCATCGCAACCTGGACCAAAATGATAAGATCTGGGGTCTTCAATCCCATCGTCTGTAAGTACAAATCTAGCCATGTGATTATATGTGTTGAAGTCAAACATGGTAGAAACCACTTGATTACCAACCCTTGATGAAAAACGTTAACAAGTGCGAGGTAAATCACCATTGATGTCAATGATTCCCAAGGTGCTCTAGTACAATCCAACGAATGTGAATAAATGAAATGAAGTCAAACACTTGATGGAATCTTTCAATCAGGGGTCAATGATATGAACCCACTGTCGAAAGAAAAAAAACATTCCATTGAGGCATGCAGGCTCTAAGGTACTAAATTATTTATAAGTCTTGTTCCTGGGTAATGAGTTGAAGTCGAAAAGAAAATACTCATCACAGGAGGACCTTGATGTATCCCCCATCATTGACATGAAATAAGTAACATATTTGAGGTATATCAAAGTATGAAAATGATTCGAAACTGACACGGGATAAGCCGACATGGTAGGAATTTATAACTGCAGATGGTTGACTCGATAGAGGTATTTTTTAGTGTTGGAATTATCTGAAACATATGAATGACACGACAATGGTATTGGAAGAATTGACTCAAGCACGACCCAAGATATAATCTTGCGGAAGGAAAACTGAGAGAAAAATGGATTTCCCAACCTGGATACAATGATGAAGGGGGTGTCATGTTCAAGAGAGACTATTACTGCCACTAACACAAATACAGAGACACATTTCTTTCCCAAATTTCCCCCCACCATGTTGACGATTGAAAACGTCAACGTAATTTCACCCACAAAGTGTTGCTAAAGCCTATTATTATATAAGAATAAATAATTCTAGTAGGTGGGACCCTCTTGAACTTTTGAAGATCAGATCTATTGATTTTTATAATGATGAGCTACAAGGGTTGGCACGGTTGATGAGAATATGGTTTTCATTAGTTAAGCTTTGATATGTTGTTCTTTCATGATACTACAACCTGTTATTCATTTATGGTATTTGTTCTTCTCACACCTATAGAACAAAATGTTAGTGAAAATTGCAGAAAGGCATTTTGAGGAAAAAAATAATACCATATCTAATGCAAAAGATACCTAGCTCTGTGATACTATGTGCATGAAAATGCTTGTTGATAGTGTTGGATTACTGAGAGGGGGGGTGAATCAGTAATAGAGTAATTTAATTCTTTTTGACCATATAATCCAAGTATTATATCAATGAAGCATTATCATCCAATAACCGTAGAGTAAATAAGCAATGAACAAATGAACAAACATACACATACACAGTACACCAGTGTTTTACATGGAAACCCAAATCAGGAGAAAACCACAGAATGTTTTTTCTTATATGTCTTGAAGAATTAAATTCATTAGAAGCACAAATTTCCTTTGTTTTCCAGCTGCAACTGGAAGGAGGCTCCAACACCCTAGTTTCTTAGGCTAAAACATGAGGGAAGCTCCAACTCCCCAATTATCTGGCTACAACCAGAAGGAGGCTACAACCCCCTATGTTCTCCGGCTACACCCGGAAGGTGGCTAAAACCACCTATCCTTGCCCCATCCTGCCAACTTAAAGTAGAAGTAGAATGATGGAACCATTGTCAACCTTTCACTGTGATATATACCACTGTAAACCTGTACCAATAAATCTGAACCATGCATCAACCTGTACCTCAACCTGTAATCAACCTGTATCATAAACAAGTGCATCAACCATGCACCAACCTGTACCAA
>JZKD02S2348534.1:543673-559830 GCA_000966675.3 Picea glauca | reverse complement strand
TTATGCCTTTATTCACCACTTGTCCCGAGTTTACATTTACCTTACATTCTTTGGACGTGAACACCTCTTCACTGCCTCTATCACATTTTTGACTTGTACTGAGCAAATTATGTTTTATATCATCCAAAAGCAAAACGTACTGGGCATATCCTTTGTCATTACTCAAACTCATCATCCCTCTATCCTTGATTTTGCCTGGTTCATCATTTTCAAGGATCACATTTCTTGTTTTTCTTTTACTTATGGGTAGTAGCTTATCCTTGTCTCTAGTCACGTGCTTGGAACATCCACTGTCTATATTCCCAAAGGCCTTTTGTTTTTGAGTTGAAAGTGCTTGACCACATTTTTCACTATATTTCCTTTTCCATGTGCTGGCCTTTCTATCTAAGAACTTCATCCTTGGATCTGCTTTGTAATTCTTCAAATGGCAGTTTGTAGCTTTGTGGCCAAAGTTGTGACAGTTGAAACAATATCCATAGAAAAATTCTTTGTACCTGGAAAATGGTTTTCTTCTTTGAGAAGATCGATTTCTTCCATGTTGATGATGTCTTTGAGAAGGGAGTGAATTTTTTCTTTGTTATACAGATTCACTCCTGGCACCTATTTCTTTACTTGTCCCGGGCAGTTGATTGTCTTCCTTTGTTTCCGCAGATTTGTTGTTGTCATTGGTTGTAGATTTGACATGGACAATAGCTTTGACAAACTTGATGGGTTCTTTGTTTCTTGACTGACCACTACTTGATCCCTCTTCATAACCCAAACCATTTTTCAGCTTTGGATTCCTTTGTTGATTTAGAATGGTGGCTAATCCTTCCGAGGCTTTGATATTTGACAGATTCTGATTATACAAGGCTTGAAACTTCTCCATCTCTTTCCTAGTTTTCACTACTTCTTCTTCTAATGCTTCACATCTCGCCTTCTTTTCTGATAATTGTCATTTCAGAATGTCTTCGATTTTCTTTGCCTCTTCCAATTCCACTTTTAACAGGGCAAAGTCTTCATCAGGCTGTTTACTGTCTTTTTTGAACTGTATCAACAATTATTTTTGCTTTCTCTTCTTAATTCTTAGTCTGTCAATCTCTTCCAGTGCATTGATCAATTATCCTTCCATATCAACCATAGCTTCTTCATTATTCTCATCACTTCCTGTTCTTTCAATATCATAATCCTCTTTGGCCATAAGCATGAATTCATTTACTTTATCTTCACAGGAAGAATCACTATTGGTGTCTTCTGAGGAGTCATCATTGTTTACACATAAACTTTTCTTCTTATCAAATCTTCTTGATTTATGCTTCTCTTCACCTTCAAAGTCTTGATAATGTTTCTTGTGTGGACATTTATTTTCAAAATGACCTATCCTACCATAGTTGAAACATTTGAAAGGAAGTTTACCTTTGTATTAGCATGATCCCTTCTTCAGTCTCTTCACAAATTTTTCTTCAATTTCATCAGGTTCAAAATCCTCATTCATGTCTTCTTTAAATGATGCTTCTCTGGAGGTGGGTTTATCTTTAACTATTCTCATTTCATATGCAGTCAATGTTCCTAGAAGTTGATTAAACTCCAAGGTTTTTAGATCATTAAGTTCTTCTATAGCAGAGACCTTTGGGTTGAACCTATCTGGGAGAGATCTCAAGATTGTTTGAACTAAAGAAGGTTCCTTAATTGTTTCACCAAATGCCTTCATTCCTTAATTGTCTCAGGTTTGAAGAATTGCATCCTTTACCTTCTCATTACCCTCATAATTGCTAATGCGTTTGTCACACATTTCTTTGGCAGTTCCTAGGTCCATAACTTTTACGAATTTTTCTTCTGCAAGCCCACTCAAGATAGCATTCATAGCCTTAGTGTTGAAGCTAAATTCTAGTTTGTAATGCTTATTAGCTAGCACAACTGGCTTTACATAACCAGTATCTACCACATCCCAGACATCTACACCTAAAGCCATTATATAGGTTCTCATTCTAACTTTCCAGATGGCAAAGTTTGTTCCAGTCAATAGAGGAGGCCTAGTGACTGAAGTCCCTTCATGACTTGGCATGTTTAAGCTCTAGGATCTACCCTTAGATAAAGGGGGTCGAATTTGATGCCAATTGTTGGACAACTGATAGGGCGGGGGGTGAATCAGTTTTTACCATGCTTAGACAATTATGCCTATTTAAAACTCATTACAGACCTCTCAATAATAATCACAGTAATGCAGGGAAATAAGCATTGTAACATTCAACATCATTCATACATATGAGATATACAGAGATATATATTTCTTGAGGAAACCCATAGAGGGTAAAAACCTTTTTTTCTTTATATGATAAGTAATCTTTACATTCTTTACATTATTATACATATGAGCTCCAACTCATTATGAGGCTACAACCTCTATTTTGCAAGATGCATCTTGCTGAGAGCACCAACTCTCTGTTTTCTCTAGCACCCACTAGAAGGAAGAACCAACTCCCTCGTTTCTCTAGCACCAACTAGAAGGAAGCACCAACTCCCTAGTTTCTCTAGCACCAACTCCCTGGTTTCTCTAGCACCAACTAGAAGGAAGCTACAACTCCCTAGTTTCTCTAGAAACAACTAGAAGGAAGCACCAACTCCTTGGTTTCTCTAGCACCAACTAGAAGGAAGCTACAACTCCCTATGTTCAAGCACCCACTTGAACCTCTGAGGACACCAGTCCTCCCTAGCACCTCCCTACCACCCTAGTTTATGAATATGTGTTACTGAAACTTATTTTAGTGATATAATGTTTAACAACAGCTTACCAGACTCATCACTGTTCTACAAGATTTCGCTGCTTCGTCTGCCTCACAGTCTTCCTGCATGCATACATTGCACTTTCTCTTCTTCTTCCTTTTCTTCTCTGTACACCATTCCCATTCAATGCCCCTTTTCACTTCTGGCCATCCCAGCTCCTGCACTTCACCTCCTTCTTCCTGCATGCATCACCCATCACAGCAACAACAACCTCATCACTTCTATGTCCCGTGTACTTATAGATTCCGTACACCTTGTGCATGCAATGTTCTCCATGCCTCTACATGCTCACACCGCAGAAATCTACTCCACATCGGAGAGTTTTCTCCACTTCACTCTTCCATAGCTATCCAATCTCCTGTGCACCATGTTCTCTCTTCGTTCTGCATATTCTTCTCATTGCGAGTCCTCTACCTGAACATCATGGTAACTCTTCAGCTTCTCTGGCAGTTTCACCTATGCATCCATCATCACTAGGTGTTATTATGAGATTCCTTAGTTTCTCTGGTAGTTGATACTCTTTGTCTTCTCTTTCATAGTCATGCTCATCCTCTCTGTTGCAGTTACAGACTTCAGCGCTTATCCATCTGTCAATTGCCTCCATGAATAGTGTTCATTCCACTGGCAGATTCCTTGAGATTCTTCAGCTCCTCTGGAAATCACACATTGGTCTCTTCGAATCTTCTGGCAGAGACCATCAATGGTTTCCAGTAGTTAGACTGCGAGGAGAAACATTAGCCCTCCAGTCGTGCCCAAAATCCCCTGCATCGTTGGATTGACTTCATGTGATCTTGCGTTTATTTTTCCAACTCGCATTTCGGGATTTCAGGATCCCTGGTGTAAAGATTTGTTACACTCCATATCCTAATCCACGAAACTTTGAAAAGGTGTGGGATCAATGGTCCCAATGAACCCTTGATTTGATGGCTCAGATCATTTCATGATTTTTCAAATCGCGATTTCAGCATTCCTGTGGTGAATGTTCTTGACGCTTCTAACTACCGATCTGCGAAACTCTGAAGTGGCGTGGGATCAACGGTCCCAATCAGCCCTTGATTTGATAGCTCAGATCATTTCATGATTATGGAATTCCTATGGTATTGTTTCTTGCCTCTCCAAGTCACGATTCAAGAAACCCGAAATGGAGTCTTTGACATGCTTTGATATTCTACCACGCATCCCTCTTGGATCAACGATCAATATTTTATTGAAACTTCGCAACTCCATGATCCTTCATTGTGCCTGATCAATGGTCCATATTTGGCCTCGATCTAACGGTTGAGATTATTTCATGATTTCACATATCGTGATTTCAAGAGGTTAGGGAACCACGTTCCTTTGACTCTCCAGTCAGCGAAATGACGATCTTTCGCCACATGTCCTATGGATGCAACGATCCCAATCTTGTCATGATTTCACATATCGCGATTTTGGGGTTAGCGACTTTGGGACTCCTATAGTAGGAGTTCTTGACATCTCCATCTCCCAATTTCCGAAACTCCGAAGTGATTGGATGACTCACATAACCCCCTTAGATGGACGGTTGATGAGATTTTGGTGTTTCGCATTTCACGATTTCGGGACTCCTGTTGTAAAGAACCTTGACATTTCCATATCCCTTTTCCCAAAATCCCGATAGCCAAAACTATGAAATGGAGTCGGACCACCGCTTCAATATTGCACTTTAAACAATGTGTAGGTTCTCCCTGATCCAATGATGGTCGAAACTTATGCTCAGATCTGATGCCTGAGATCTGTCCTCCTCTTTTGTGCGTCTTTCTTGTCTACAATTAGATCTGACGGTCCTCCTTCTTTAGGAAATTTAAATGGGATCCAATGATCACTGACGCTTCTCCTCCCGAGCTTAGGCACTGCGATCGACTCTGCACTAATTACTCCTGAGCTTACATTGTTCCTGTTTTTCATAAATGCTTACCCTGATCTTGCCATCAATGACAAGCACACTTTTCTTGTTAAACATGCCAACAATCCTCTCCACTATCTCTTCTGATCTTATCGAGCTTGCTCTGTAGCATCTTCCCAAAATACTTCTGGTGCCCGCCTGTCACATTCTTCCTGTACTCAAGCCATCATCATTGCTATACTTTCCATCAATGACAAGCATATGATGCCTGTAAAACATTCCAAAAGAAACCGCTCGACCACCTCTTGTCTTAAGGTTTTGATTAACATGTATGTCTCTTTTGGCTATTCTTGACTTCACTCTGGTTACAAAATATTTTTTGGCTTAGTTGTGTGGGTTTGTGTTTATCCTGAGTACTACAACTATGTGGAATTTTGGGTTTAGAATGAAAAATGGATGGTTCTGCTTATATTTGTTTTGAGTTCATCGGATTTGGTGGTCCTCTTGGGTGGTAGTTTTTGGTTACCATTGCGTTTGGTTAAAGGGTTCTTAAATCATGGCTAGATGGTTGTCTTCATGGTTCTTGGGTTTAATTAGAGCCATGTTTTCATGTTCGATCCTGTCAAGGAACTGCCTCTCGTTCACAAGCGTCATATCCCTCCCTGTGCGTACACTCACAACTTCAAATTTTCACTATAGTTGGTGCCTTTCCTCCTGTGATGGCTACTATGAAAACCCTTAACCCTCCAGACTGGAGCTTCATAGGGAGCATGTTAAGTTGTTCCCGATTGTTGTGGTCTATGACTTCGAATGTGGGCTCACTCATTGGTCATATGGAGGTCGTGTGGTTTTTGTTTTTTGTCATTGCCTCTGTGATAAAGTATGAACCTTACATTGTCAGTTTACGTTCCTAAAGATTGCAAGTAAACAACCTGCTATCAAGGAAACTCAGTTGTTTTTAAATAGAAAGGCCTCTACCATGTTGATTAGATGCATGGTTATGTACAGATACTGCGACTTGTTGGATTGATTGTTTTTTTTACCACAATGGAAAATTGTTGGTTGATGTACACTCATTAGTTGGCACTTGTGGTGATTTCGTTGATTGTTGACATGGGTCATGAATGCTTGGGGTTTCTCACACAGGTCGCGTTCTATGTGTGGTGTTTTGCAAATGAAACATGAGGCATGATAACTATGTTCTCTCTGGGGCAAAATGATAATCGAACTGGGTAGCTATCAAAGACATATCCACAACATCCTTCATTGGTTGAATAGGCCAAGTATGCACAGATTGGTTAAATCATGATGTGACTTAAACAAACTAACCGCTTAGTAATATACACAGTCTTTGCATGATAAGTTGATTTATTGACATGACTGGTGTTTGTTGTGATAATTCGAACTGTTGTATCATGGTGTTTTGTTGGTTTCACTATGTTTGTAGTATGGATAGTTGGTTCTTATACTCAGTGATACCCTCAGAGTTCTTTTTTAAGAATGTTGTTTATTGAAATCGACTTTTGTTGATGACATTCATGTTGGATATTTGGCTAGTATTTTAAGGCACACTGAGATGTCCTGTTTTACAGTGGCATGGTTACATTGCCTTGAAAAATTTTCCCCTGCATAGCCTATGTCAAAGTGTTGGTTGTTGGTTTTATAGTAAATTGTCATTTTAGACATAGCATGCAAGGTTTTGGTTCTTTTGGTCTTGATTATTTTACTGCATATATGTATGGGAACAAATATCATTACAGATCTTGATTGGCTCTATTACAAAAATAGTGACTTCATTGTTATCTTTGGAAACACTACTTTGAAATATAGATGTGGATTTGGGAAATGTATGACAGTGATGGATGGTAATAATTACGGATTGCGAATGAGTGTTGTTGTTGACTGTTATAAAGTGTAGAACATGTGAATAAAGGAAACAGAAACTCTTACAGATTGTGTGAAATACTTTTGTTTTGTAATGACTATGGAATGTTAATGGATAGTAAAATTAGGCAAATACACAAGGATTTTACTCAGTCATCTGATTGTTGGTTTATACATATTTTTCTTACTGAAAAATATGTTATGGATTGCTTGATTAATCTCATGAACAATAAACATCCCCCCCCCTTCATTATCTCATTTTCTGCTAATTACAACCCCCTCACATATCCCATATTCATTTTGTTCAACCCCTTTTCTGATGTTGATTACAACTAAGAGAATTTATGTGTTAAGTGGATGAAGTGGTAGTGTCTTGAGAGGATTGCAGTGAGGTTTTATTTGGTTGATTTACAGTTGATTGTTGTTATCATTGAGCAGTGACCATTTCTTCTCCCCTTTCATTATATCATATTTTCTCCCAATACAAATTCCTCACTCTTCCCAGGATATTGTTTCACCCCCCTAGTCATTGATTAATGTTATAACAATTTGTATGAATTGGATTGCATGATCCTGATACATTCTGAGCCAAATCTATTTCATATTTTTAAGGAGTTTTCATGCATGGTTATTTAAAAAGACTATTTTATAATCGTTCACATATGCAGGATGAGATTTTTTATTCGGGGAATCCATGGACGAGGAAACAAAGGTAGAGGTAACTGGAACTGAGGCCCAAGAAGGCCCATGTTTTCTATACATTTCGACATTGATTCAGAAGAGCTTGGGAAAATATTTCATGCAGGATTCTTTGATTGGATTGAGCAGGGAATAGCGTGACCTAGGCCTGAAAGGCCTCCTTTTCAATCCCCACAAGCTCTCGGCATCCTTGTGCCTCCTCATGTCTCTTTACAGCCTGAAGTCCCTCAAAAATGATGGGTGGTAGGAGATTGTTCACTCGACAATCTCCCAACACTCTGGTTGGCCCAAATTGACCTTGCCTACTCCTCCACCTTTGAGCCCCATTGTCCAAGCTGCCCCTAACCACTCGCCAGTGAAATCCTCCGATGATAGCAAGAGATTGAAGACTGAAGCCCACCATGAATTTGATAAAGGAAAAGCTATTGCTGCCCCTACCTCACCCTCCGATGACTCTAACAAATCTATGTCTTCACGGATGCATTTGAGGGATGATTGTTCCTATGTGATTAGTGAGATAAATCCTAAAGGCCCTGCCTAGCCCAAGGCAAATTCAGGGGAATCCAGAGGTGACAACAACAACCAAGGAAGGGTTGCATCACAAACTGGAAAATATGGCTTTTGAATTTATGTTATTTATTATGATATGACAATGGACTTCATGGTTTTTGGACAACATGTTTTATTTTGTATATATGAGTATTATTTTCAAATATTTTCAAATTTCATGAGCTAAAATTGCCAAAAGTAAATGTGTTTGAGGGGAGGCACAAGGGGTGTGTTTTCTTAACTAATGGATTATGTTATGATTGTTAGTTGAGTCATAGAAGCAAAAAGCATGATAAGGTTTGCTCCTTGAGTTATGTTGAGATATTTCAGTTTTCATTCATTCACATATTCATCATAACCTAATTCTCTTTTGTGATAGCAGGGTCTTATTGTAGACAACAATATTCAGGGATGAATCAAACCATTCGAACACTTTTTCTTCAGAGGTGTTGATCTATCTTTGATAGTCTATGTAGAATTGTCTCTTTGTGAATTAATTTTCATGACTTATAAAGGCTATTGTGCAAAGTCGAGTGGGAAGCAATATGTGGCAAGCTGATCCAACTTTTAGAGTTCAGTTTTGGTTTTTTGTCAGAGGTCCTTTTGTATGTTCCATCGAGGATTTCTAGGTTTGACTTTGGTCCAAGATTTTTGTGTGAATTTTTGTAAAAACAATGAATCTTTGGTGAATTGGAATGAAATAAAGGATTTCTTTATGTCTCATATATATTGAATATCATCTTGGCATCTTTTCCTCCATTCTAACATTTATTTCAGCAACTGATATGTTCACAAAAATATATAAAAAGTGAATTTCCAGCAAGCTTTTTTTGATAAAAGACTAGCCTAAGAACTTGTAATTAATACTTGTGAGTTAGGATATATATATATATATATATATATATATATTTGTTGTCTATAAACATAGGGTGATATTCCCATCTACTTTACTTTAGCCAAGTAAATTCTGAAAATGCTTGAGTAAGATCCACTCATATCTTTTCCTCAACATTTATTTGGCGACCATACTGAGGACATCTTCGATATCTCTCTGGTTAAATTTTATACTCGATTTTCATCGATACATGTTTATTTTTCTAATTTTGATTCCTTAACTATTTTGATATTCATGACTGTTCATGTTGCAAAATAGCCCAATCTTGAGCCCGATCTCCAAGACCAGACCAACATTGCTTTGAACCTGTTTCATACTATTTTAGACACTGCTAGGACCCATGTTGAGCTTAAATTTTCTTGGGCAGAAATTGAAAGAGATATTAGTATTCAAGAACAATTGGAAGCTAGGCATATGCAACCTAGAAATCAATAGTAGCTTTTTTTTCCTTCAATTTTGGCCTTTCTTTCATGTCCTTAGATTGTTGTGCTTCTATAAGAAGAAGAGGCTTGTCACTTGAAATCAATCCTATTTCTGAAATAGGAAGAATAAACATTGTGTTATCTTCCCAACAATGTGCTCTAAGGAGAACTTTATCTGATTCATCTAGATTGTCTTTCTTTTCCCCACCTATCATCCACAATATGGCATCTAGTGGTGGATCTGGTGGCACTAGAAGTGCTCCATCTTCCCAATCTGCATCGTCATCAGTGATTGGTAGCTTATACAACCACCATATCCCTGTCCAATCTACTACAAACCCCACCAAAGTCATTAAAAAGTATGGTCTTTTTCAGTTCGAAGAAGATGCCACAACCACACCATGGCATGTGTCCTCTCCTCTTAACCTATCACCTGCTACTCACCCACATTCGAAGTTTAAGGAGAATTTGCCTAAGTTTTCAGGAAATAACACTGTCGGTACCAATGAACACCTAGTGGCATTTTCTAATGCTTGTCATATCATAGGGGCCAACGACAATGATACCTGCATGTGCCTATTCATCAATTCCTTGGAAGGGAAGGTTGCGACCGACTTTTTTGACCTTCCTCCTAGGATTTTGTCTACCTGGGAGGAACTAATCTACTGGTTCAGATCCACTTACGGGAAATACAAAATCCCTAATGAGAAGTTAGGGGAGTACAATAACGTCACTTACAAATATGGTGAGACCATCAAGTCTTTTAACTTGTGTTTCACCAAGTTGTGTAATCAAATCCCCGAACTTATCCACCCTCAGAACCAAGATGCCTTCATGCATTACTACAATGCATTTCCTTCTCCTTACCATCATAGTCTTGAAGAAAATCCCATTGATAATATCATTTCTGCTCTACACACTTGTTCAAAGTACAAAGACCAACTCGAGTGAACTGGTCTAACCCAGGGAGAATCAGTTAGACAGAGAAACATGTCTTCTCTCTTATAGCTAGTACAAGATATGAACAATCGTATGATAACATTTGTGTGGAAGGGTACTATATCCTCTCCCACCCATGGAGCTTCATCCTCTTATGCACCTCCTTTTAGAAATCCAGTTGAAAATAATTTTCAGCCCAAGGTTATCCTTCCTAGGAGTTGGTGCAAATTTTGCGAGGAACGCCATGAAGAAACCACGTGCGAGGTGAGGAAGAGTGCCAGAGAAAATATCTTTGGTAAAAGACTAGAAGACACTATCACTGTCCTCTATTTTGCTGATCCAGAAGATGGCATGGTTATCAATACCAGAAACAAATCCTATGCCCCAAAATGAAAGTTTGACCCTCCTCATAGTTCTTCTAACCCGAGCTCATCCTCAACCACTGTTGTACCCCAGGTTCCCAAAATTCATGAGAGTTAAGGAATAACTCCTCCTCACCCCTCTTACAATTACAACATCTTGAATCAATTGGCCAACATCAAAGCATATGCAACCCTCCTAGACATGGTTGTCGTACCTGAACAACAGATGCATCTGAAACAATTCATGGACAGAAAAGATTTTGTTGTAGGCAATCTTTCCGAAGAGGTAGACGAAGAGGATTCTTCTATAAGTAAAGTAGGTGTACATGATTTTAGATACCCTATAAAAAAACACCCCTTCTATATTTCTGTAAAGAACATGGATACAATTTCCCATTGTTGCCTCATTGATGGTGGTTCAGGACCAAGCGTGATGTTGAAGATTATTATGGAAGATATAGGCTTGTATTTTACAAATGAAAATGCCAGAAGCATGCTCTCCTATAATAGTCTACAACAAACAACTATAGGAGAGATTAAGGATGTAACCTTGGTTTTATGCACTCATCCTAATATAAGGACAACCCTCAACATTCAGGTGATTGATATGCATGTAATAAATTATTCAATTATCTCAGGAAGATATTGACAAACCATAATAGGTGGATACCTCTCACTCGACGAGACACATTTATCCATTCCTCAGAACAGAAAGAATATCATCATTCTTAGAGAAGGAATAATTTCACCCTACATAGAGAGTGTTCCACAATCTAGCGTAAACTATATCGAAGAAGGCCTAAGAGTTTATTCCATATTCGCTGAAGAGGATAATATTCCTCTAGAGAGAATTGATTTAGAGGATAAATTGTGGCGTATGCACTTTGATGATTCACACTCAAATGAGGGTAACGAGGCAGGTATTATCTTGGTTTCCCCTGCAGGAAAGATCCATAATCTATCATATATGTTGGAGTTCGCTTGCTCAAACAATGACACTAAATTCGAAGCTTTGTTGTTAGGCATTGAGAACACCATTAATCTTGGTTGTGGTCACCTTTCAGTTTTCGTAAATTTTGATCTTGTTGTGAACCTGATATGTAAGACATGCTTTCCTAGCAACAATCTGATGGAACAATATTAACAAACTATTTGGGAACTTGTCTCAAATCTCCTATCTTTTAACATCACTCATGTCAGGAAGGAGTTGAATTCTCTAGTTGATCGATTAGCTGCCTTCATAGCCTCTCCTACTTAGCATCTCTTGCCTCACTACCCTGATTGTGATTTCCAATCTCTACATCATCCATACATTTCTAAGAATGAATAATTCCGGAAGGCCATCCCTAACAATGAAAGCAATTGTTTTTTCATTGAAAATGAACCTCTCATCAAGCCTGAGGAGATTATATCTATAGAAAATAATAAAATTCCTGAAGACTTGACTCCTCTTGAGGGTTCGTCTTCCTTGAGTGTTATAAGCAACAATGAAAAATAGGAAGAAGAGGTGTTACAGTTGAAGGTGGTTGAAGCCATCTCCATGAAAGTTACGACACATGGAACTTCAACAAACATTAAAATATATATCCAGGGTTATGATAAGGAAGAGATGAGATCTATTGAGTCACTTGGTGGATTTCAAAAGGTTTTTGCTTGGTTTAATGTGGTTATTCATAGTTTTCATCCAGATCTTGTTCAGCATATCATGAAACCAGCTAGGCAGAAACAAAGACTTCTTAACTCTGTACTAAAAGCAACCTTTTGTAGGGAGTCGAGGAAGTTCTCAATGACTGAAATGTTTTTTTTAGTCCACCCTAAATGGGTTTCCAAATGGGAACCTACTTTGAAGACCATTGATAACATTAGAACCAGCATTAGTCTTTGAACTTTCAAACAAGCAATTATGAGAAATCCTTTCCCCCCTCTCAGCATGAAAAGATTTCTGCAATAGGTTGTGGAGTTACACTCAGAGCCCTTACTTGACAGTTTGTTTGGTTACAATGAAACCAAGGTAAAAGGGGAAAATATTCACAACATAACTCTTATTACAAATTGCGATACTATGTCTAACATTTTCCTGCCTTCTAGCATATTTGATACTAGTATCACCTTAAGAAGGCCTATACACACAACTTTCGAGGAATTGGTCAATCTCCATGTTTATCTTGATTATTTAATCGTATGCATCAAAAGGTTGATAGTTACGTCGGAGTGTTGAGTCTTGGGTCATTTCCATATTAATATTTTCTTGGACACTAACTCGGAAATTTTAAATGAATTACGAGGACAATGGTTTTATTACAACACTAACAGTCCTCTCTTGAAGTATTGCGAAGGACCAGCGTGAATTTTTTTTTTGTTGATTGGATCTTTATGTATTACTAGTAGCTTAGGTTTTTTTTCAAATTTTTGTGTTTCCTTTTTCTGCCTTACGATGCTTTAATTTCTACTTTCTAGGTTGACTTTTTTTTTACTACACTTTATTTTTGTCTTTTACTATTGTTGTTTTGATTTATGCATTATTATTTCAGTTGGGATTTTGTCTTTATCATCTTTTGGGCTTTGGTCAAGTTATATTGTTGGATAAATTCTGCCATAGTGACACTCCTGCAAAGCATTGTTAGTCGATAACAATCAAGTTTTCACAGCTGCTATGATCTCTCCGCTGAAGGGCCCTGGAATTTGTTACATATTTCCGCTACTATCTTAAGAGGAATTGGTTGTTTCACACTTCTTCTTGCCATTTATTCACCCATCAAGATCTTAAGAGAAAATCTATAAGTCTTCCTCTTTCAGGATTAAGAGCATATTACACTCAAATGATTATCCATGCAGTGATAAAACTCCTCATGCTTAACACTTTTCATGAGTTATTCTTAAATTCCTGGTCATCTTTCCATTAAATCTGCTCACTTCCCCCTGTTGCATAATCATTTGAGTCACGTATTCTTGATATTACTATTCTTGATCTGTGAAACCATGAGTTTTGAGTTCCAATATATTGAAAACAAATTTTCCTGTGGAGTCACCAGTTTGTTGACAATTGAAAATGTCAACGTAATTTCGCTCTCAAAGTGTTGCTAAAGCCTATTATTATATAATACTAAATATGCTAGTAGGTGGGACCCTCTTGAACTTTTGAAGATTAGGTCTGTTCATTTTTATAATGATGAGATACAAGGGTTGACACGGTTGACGAGAATATGGTTGTCATTAGTTAAGCTTTGGGAGTATGTTCTTTCATGATACTACAACCTATTATTCATTTATGGTATTTGTTCTTCTCACACCTACACAACAAAATGTTAGTGAAAATTGCAGAAAGGCATTTTGAGGAAAACCAAAATACTATATCTAATGCAAAAGAGACCTAGCTCTGCAATACTATGTGCACAAAAATTCTTGTTGATAGTGGTTAATCCCTAACTAACAAGAAAATGGCTATGGAATATTGTCAAAGTTACATTTTTACATGCATATGTTGGAAATTTTAGTGGTGCATTTTGGCAAGGAGATAATACAATGGTTATGCAATGGATGATGCAATCAGTGGCTGATATGCTTATATTGTAAACCTTGGTGGCTCATGGAAGTAATGGCTTTGAAATTTTTATGGTAATTATGCTATTGGTGATGATTCTATTGTATAGTGGTCAAGCGATTTATTTGAGTTATGACATGGGTGGCGCATCTGGCAAGGTAACAATGCAAATGGTTGAATTGTGGGCTTGGATTATTTTATGGTTTAAATGTGTTGATATTCTCGATGCATTGGTTGATTAATGGTGTTAATGAGGGCTCATTGGCATGTACTATGGAGTAAATGTGATATGGGTGGAGGCGATGTGCATTTACTGCATGCCATCTTTACCCTTCTTGTTGGTCGCCACCCTAGTTGGACTATTGTTTGATCTAGATGTTGTGATTGCGCTCCAGATTTTTGGCAGGGTGAAACCACTCGACCACCTCTCGTCTTAAGGTTTCAATTAATAGGTATGTCCCTTTTGGCCATTCTTGACTTCACTCTGGTTAAGAAATATTGTTTGGCTCAGTTGTGTGGGTTTTTGTTTGTCCTAAGTACTACAATTGTGTGGAATTTTAGGTTTAGAATGAAAAATGGATGGTTCTTCTTATATTTGTTTTGAGTTCATCGGATTTGGTGGTCTTCCTAGGTGGTAGTTTTTGGTTACCATTGTGTTTGGATAAAGGGTTCTTAAATCATGGTTGTATGGTTGTCTTCACGATTCTTGGGTTTAATTAGAGCCATGTTTTCATGTTCGATCCTGTCAAGGAACTGCCTCCCACTCACAAGCGTCATAGCCCTCCCTGTGTGTATGCGTGCAGCTTCAAAGTTTCACTATAGTTGGTGCCTTTCCTCCTATGATGGCTACTGTGAAAACCCTAAACCCTCCAGACTGGAGCTGCATAGGGAGCCTGTTAAGTTGTTCTTGATTGTTGTGGTCTATGACTTCGAACGTGGGCTCACCCATTGGTCGTATGGTGGTCGAGTGGTTTTGGTTTTCTATCATTGCCTCTGTGATAAAGTATGAACCTTACATTGCCAGTTTTCATTCCTAAAGATCACAAGTCACTCGCTTGTTATCAAGGAAAATCAGTTTTTTTTAAATAGAAAGGCTCTTCCATGTCGATTAGATGCGTGGTTATGTACATATACCATGACTTGTTTGATTGATTGTTTGTTTTACCACAATGGCAAATTGTTGGTTGATGTATAGTCACTAATTGGCACTTGTGGTGATTTGGTTGATGGTTGACATCGGTCACGAATGCTTAGGGTTTCTCACATAGGTCACGTTCTATGTGTGGTGTTTTTCAAATGAAACACAAGGCATGATAACTATGTTCTCTCTGGGGCCAATTGATAATCAAACTGGGTAGCTATCAAAGACATATCCACAACCTACTTCATTGGTTGAATAAACCGAGTATGCACAACTTGGTTAAATCACGATGCGACTTAAACGAACTAACCACTTATTAATATACACAGTCTTTGCACTATAAGTTGAGTTATTGACATGATTGGTGTTTGTTGTGATAATTCGAACTGTTGTATCGTGGTATTTGGTTGGTTGCACTATGTTTGTATTATGGATAGTTGGTTCTTATACTCAGTGATACCCTCAAAGTTCTTTTTTTAAGCATTTTGTTTATTGAAATCGACCGTTGTTGATGACAGTCGTGTTGGGTATTTGGCTCGGCTTTTGAGGTGCATTGAGATGTCCTATTTTATAGTGGCATGGTTACATTGCCTTGGACATTTTTCCCCTGCATAGCCTATAGCAAAGTGTTGGTTGTTGGTTGTATAGTAAATTGTCATTTCAGACATGGCATGCAAGGTTTTGGTTGTTTTGGTCTTGATTATTTTACTGCGTATATGTATGGGAACGAATATCATTACAGATCTTGATTGGCTCTATTACAAAAATAGTGACTTCATTGTTATCTTTGGAAACACTACTTTGAAATATAGATGTGGATTTGGGAAATGTATGAAAGTGATGGATGCTAATAATTACGGATTGGGAATGAGTGTTGGTGTTGACTGTTATAAAGTGCAGAATGTGCGAATAAAGGAAATAGAACCTCTTACAGATTGTGTGAATTAATTTTGTTTTGTAATGACTGTGGAATGTTAATGGATAGTGAAATTAGGCAAATACATAGGGATTTTACTCCTTCATCTAATTGTTGGTTGATACATATTTTTCTTACTGCAAAATATGTTATGGATTTCTTGATTAATATCATGAATAGTA
>JZKD02S2348534.1:466139-528436 GCA_000966675.3 Picea glauca | reverse complement strand
GAAAAAGGGTCAGACAACTTCACCGGGGTACTGAACAGGCTCGCTGGCAGTGAAGCAATGTCTGAGAGATCTGTAAGGCTGTTATACATAAACATCAATTAACTCTGGTAATCAACACTTTCTGAAAACCGGATCATTTCCCCAAATTCTGATGGGACTCTCCTTTTTTAGATTATATAATATCATTCTTTGATGCAAGCTGAGAATCACAAGACCTGTTGAATATCCTAGGGCAGTTACGACTGTCTTGAAGCGTTCCCCAAACTTAGTAGTGAGAAAGAAAAATTGCGAAGGTGACTTCAGCTATTTTTGGAAAGAGTATCTGAGTTCGAAAAGGTTTTTGGGTTACCAAGCGAAAACTTTTTCCCCCTTTCTATCTTTTTCCTTGGATTTTTCCCTTGTTTTTAGCCTATGACTCCATTTACCCAATTTTGGCACCTAGTCTACTGTTCTTCCCACCTCACAGGGAAGCGAGATCCCTAGTTGGAGCCTATGTTGGAGCTGCCCTTGTTTTTTCACCTCGCACAATTTTAAATGTTGAATACTTGAGACCTAAAGTTGTTTTTCCTTTTCTTTAGAAATCATAAAACTCTCAAATCTTGTCGCATGCATAACCATGCTTTTTCCATTTTCAAAAGAAAAGATCCTTTTTCGCCAATATGTTTGCCTTTTTTGTTTTATTTTGGAATATTGCAAGTCGGATATCGTAAGTCGGACACTTTGATTTTTGAATTCTCAAGTCCCGAGTCGCGAAACTGCGAACTCGTTTCTCAAGTTTTTCACCCAAGGCATTGATTATGGTAAAACCTTTAACCCTTGATTAGGCATCGTCGGTATTTCGTGCCTCGGCATTCGTCAAGGCCAAGTTTTTGTTGTTACATCCCCGACAGCCAAGAATGCGATAGCTTTTGCGAAGAACCTAGCTCGATAACTAAAGGTAAAAAATAACCGTGGTTAGTGTTGGTTCTCGGCACATCGCTACTCGATACTTTCTTACATAAAGTTAAAGTGTCCAAAGCCCCGATTCACGAAATTGCGATGTGATTATGGAAAGATCAATTAGTCGCTTAATCTAAGATTTCCTTCTCTTAATTTGAACCTTAATTATCGCTACATCGCGATATCGTGACTCGGCATGTCATTTTCCCAAAAATATGTCCTCAAATTCCCGAGTCGCGATATAGCGATTAAGTTAATTATATAATTAAGGATGCGTCAAAACATGGTTATTGTTAATAAAGATAAATCGGCACTCACAGTCTCGCGATTTGTAGAGTCAGGAGGATAAAAGGAAGTTCGCGACGCGGCGAAAGGCGACAAAGTTTTTTAAGTCATTAAGATTGGAAATTTTAAATTAAATAAAATACCTCCCGCGCTTCAAGATTGGCACA
The DNA here is from genome assembly GCA_000966675.3 of Picea glauca. NCBI lineage: Eukaryota > Viridiplantae > Streptophyta > Pinopsida > Pinales > Pinaceae > Picea > Picea glauca. Next base: position 527,045 of record JZKD02S2348534.1, on the reverse strand, counting down.
CTTCAAGAGGTATATTCTTACGCTCCATAACCCAAGTACCTGTCAATCCGCCTAATATTGATGACAATTAATGAGAAATTAGAGTAAATCCATGGTCGGATTTTTTCAGTAAATTTGGTTTTATTCGCGATCTGACAGAATTATTTCAAAGGTACATGGTTTTCAAATATATACGAGATTTCATTTTATTTTTAAACATTTCTCATTTGCACATAGATCTCACCTTTCCCCGAGGGAACTTATATCCACATGTATACACAGGTCTACTACAGAAGAACAAAAAATCAAGCTTCAGCTATGGCACCAACGAGAGCAGTGAAAGCAAACGTCGAGGTTGCAGCACAGGGTCCGGACAATGTCTCAGATATTTCGCCTCGGACGAGTGGCTCAGTATCCACCTGGTCATCTATTTCAAATATTCTGCAATCAGGGCTAGTAAACTGTTCAGATTCTGATGACGATAACCTTGATATCGTGAAGGATGATATGAACACTAAGTACAAGACAATTGTTCAGTCAGAAATGCACCTGGTGGAAACCAGACCTCGGTTTCTCCCATACTACGATATGATCCGATGGGCATTGGATCACATCGACCTATCTTCCAGGACCATCTTAAATGACTGACAAGCCATGATCGGGACTTTTAGGCCTGAGCATATCCAGTCTATGTATAAGCTCCCAGCAAATCCTAAATACACATATGGCAAAGAATTCCTGGAAGACTTCAAAAAGAAAGAGTGCGAAGAATTTGAAAAAACCTTGCCAGGCTTGATAAAGGATTGGGTGTTTCGTTCCGCGACATTTTGTGTTAACGACAAGGGTGTGTATTCGATTTCTTCTTTGGAGCCAAATTTTATGTATGTGGCGATGATGGCCTGTCGACTCTTCGGATGGGAGGATACCGCACATTTTTATGTCCAGTGGGTACCTCTCATATTTCGGGTAGAAGAAGGTTCCTCATTCAATTGGGCGAAGATGCTCTCCGATAGTTTGTTCAACAGGATCACCGAGTACCAGGATAAAAAAGAATCCGGGAAACCATCCGGATTCTACATGTCCGCGTATATCATGGACGCAATATGCTCCCTGACGCCTTTTCCTCTAATGAATTGGGCTTGGAGTCCGACTCATGAGAAGACCATTCACGAGTACCACAATAATCTGTGGGAAAATAACACGAACAAATTTATTTATGAGATTTTTAACTGGGTGATGGTGCCCCTGCACGTCATCATTTTTGGCCTTTTGCCACCCTGCATCTCGGATAGCATTGCCGAGAATCTGAGACATATTGCAGACTGGTACGTAGAAGAAGAATTCTCTTATTTGAGAGTGTTCGGAGCTGTTGTCCCTCCTTCAGCACTACTACTGTTCATTCCCGACAAGCTGGCCTGTCGCAAAATTGCTCGGCAAATGGTAATCGACGGAGTGAGCAAAGAACTCAAGGCGTCAGCCAAGAAGGTATGGCCATCTTTCCCTATTCGGCTAAATTCATATTCATAATTATATTTTGGACACGCTAAGGCTGAGGCTGCAACCTTAGAAGATTTGAGCCTATCCTACATTGAGTACAAAAAGCATGATCCATAGAGAATCATAAGCACCCATTTGGGAAATTGTGGATTAAAAAGGGTTGAACATGAATATTCTCCCTCGAATGATGTTTTCCGAGGGGCGAGGTCCTATTCAGAGGTGTAATTTCGAATCGGATCCCTAGCAGCCGCAGACAGAGCTTCTGTTTTAAAATTCCAGGAGCATCAGAAAAGGTGTCTCCCCATTGTGCTGGGAGGTTTGGGACTTCCCAAGGATAAATAAAAGGAAGCCGAAATTTCTGAGGGGCAAACCTATAATCCCGAAAAGCTTCAGGAAGGGGAGCAGGAGAAGAATCCTGGGGCAGAGAAAAATCCCGAGAAAGAGAAAAACCCCGAGCAGAAGAAAAATCCAGACAAGGGGGAGAGTCCTCGGCAGGAGGAGAATCCCGAAACAGAAAAAGAGAATACCGACCCTCCTAAGGAGCATAGTTCGTAGGTGGAAATGAAAGACACAGGCCCACCAGAAACTCAGAATCGGGAAGCAGAGACAAAGATTTCTGAATCCCCGAAAGGGCGAGATTCACTCAGCACACCAGGGAAGGGTGCAAAGAAGATCAGGAAACCCATCACCTCTGTCACACCCTTGCAGTCGGCACAGGGAGGTGTTAGCGAGGGATGGATATTTGGTGAAGAGCTAAGACCCATAAGGGCAGAGGAGCTCCCTCCTAACGAATTCTTCTTTGACAAAAAGAGGAAAGCTATGGTGAAGCGAGAATTTTATCAAGAGGGAGAGTCCACTGTTAAGAAATTCAAAGTGATGACCGATGGGAGAAATAAAAAGAGAGATGAATTTGCCACGGAAATTGCAAGAACGCTAGGAGCCTACGCAATGGAAAATCAATTCTCGGTCGAAATGTTAAAAAAGCAACTCAAAGCAAAAAATCGCCTAATCAAGACTCTTGAAGCCAGGGTGACCTCGGCAGCAGAAAGCACTAGGAGTCAAGCAAGCAGAGAAATCGAGTTGGCCTGATTAGCTGATAGGAAAGAAATTGAAGTCCTCAAGATGGAACAAGAAAATTCTACGGTCCGAAATGGTCGAGTACAATCGGACCAGCAGAGGGATATGATTACACAGCTGCAGGCTCAGTTGAAGGAAGCAGAAAGCAAGGCGGTTGACATCGAGATCATTAAATCCTGAGCAACCGATATTCGAAGCAGGATCTCCTCTGCTAAACAGAGCCTGCTAAACAAAATTGGAGAGATTCGAGAAGACTTCTTGTTTATTCATCGAATCTCCGAGAATCTGACTAACAAAGAAAGGAACGCAGAAGATGCTCGGGTCACTTTCCAAGAGGCAGTAATAGCGACCAACAACAGGTTTTTAGGGCCTCTTGGGCTCACCATTTCCGAACAAACCAGAGGTAATATCTTGCTAAAGAATTGGGAACAGGATATTACTTTGAGCAAGGAGCAGGCTCAAAAAGTGACAAATTCGTTGGAAGAGGTCGTCAATAACATAAATGGTGAGAAGTTAGGGATAGAGATTGGAGGCAACACAGAGGCGCTGAGGCGGATAAATATAGACCGGATTTCTCTCAACATAAAAGAGGAGAATGAGAGAAGTTCAACGGAAATCTCCAAGATGGGCAGGGTGGACCCAGCTCAAATTGGCAAACATTTGATTCAACCCAGTGCACAACTTGGCGCCCTTGAACTTTTTAATATACAAGTAAATGATAAGCTTCCACAGTTGGCATGAGAGTGCTATTTAGCCGAAGCTCGTTGTTAGGTCGAGCCTTCACTGCTTGTCACCCAGTTTGTGGACAAGTGTATAATGTACACTGAATCCATGTGAGGACAGGCACCTAGCACTTCTTAAAAGATAGAATCGATGAAATGGAGTTATTTCACCCCCACCAGCTCTGAATACAAAATCTTCACAGCTTGTATTTCATTTTTGGGACAAACGTATCACATGTATTAAATCTAAGCAAAAACAAGCACCTGGAACCTTTTTGAAAATGGATTTGGACAGATGGAGTAATTTCGCGCTTCCGATCCGAGAGGCCAATCCTGTATAAATACATCACAAAAAGAAGAGCGCAAAGGCTGGACTTTTTTTGAGACTAACTCTAAGAGAGTTTTTTCATCAAAGGAGTTAATACAAGCAATTTGAAGATTCCCGATTCTGTCACGACTGTGTTGCAAGTTTGTTTTGTCATGTTCTTTGTTTCTTTTCATTTTGCTCTACATAATTGACGTGTATCACTGTAATTTAGTAMRACCACTACTATGGTGAAAGRTTTGYATCTTTTTSTGTAATTGTCTCTTGTCTTTCCTCTGCAYCAGCTATYAGYGGGTGTAAGACCRATTTACACTTACARAATTTTATGTTTATTTACACTAGGTCAATTATGTTTATGWCAATTGCTTCTTCTGTGYATACGTGAGTTTTCCACCGACAGGAACTTCGCGTCATCTACAGCTTAATGTTTTCTCCCATCTCATGTTATTTTATCAGAAACAACACAGTTACAGGAAAGGGCCTTCAATTTGCATTCTTATTTTGTTTTTCATGCAAAAGTTTCTCTTTATTTCGTCCGAATTAAAACAGCAAATAAATGATCTCTTTAAAAACCATTTCCATACTGGAACTGTTACTCAATGATTGTTCCCGCAGCAACTCAACCTAATATTCAACCCGGATTATCTAGTCAAATACATATCGCTTTAAATCTCTTAGACACAATCCTTAAAACTGCGAACACTCGGGACGAATTGGAACAATCATGGGCAACCATTGAGCGTGAAATAACTGCTCAAGAGCAGTTGGAAGCTAGACGAGGAGAACGTAGAAATATGCTCTAGTTTCTCATACCAAAGGTTAGTATAATCCTGTATCAATCTTTTGTATGTTTTCGGATGCCTTGACACTATACTTTAAGCCTTAGTATAGACTCAGGAACAACAGAATGCATGGGTATATCATCAAGATACGGTTTTACAATGTTCTTGATATCATGAAAAGCATAAGACTTGGCGCACTGAAAAGTCGCACCAATGTTCTTCAAACCGAAAGGCAATTTCCGGTAGGAAAAGGTACCCCAAGGACAAATGTTGATCCATGGGAAAAATATTAATTTGATTATAGCTGGAGAAACCGCCCATTAAGGAGAATATTTTTCTCTCAGTGCAATCATCGACGATTTGGTCAACGAAGGGGGTTGGATAATTGTCTTTGGGACAAGATTTATTGATATCCCTATAATCTACACATACATGGAGCGTGCTTTGTTTCTTATTTACCAGAACCAGATTGGATACCCAATCAGTTAAAGCCACAGGATAGAAAAATCCAACCTTAAGAATTTTTTCAACTTCAAGCTTGATAGCAGTGGCTTTACGAGGGTGGACTGAGTGAAGTTTCTGCTCGATGGGTTTAGCGTTCGGGTAGGTCTTAATTTAGTGTACAACGATATTAGGATCAATACCCAACATCTCTTCATAGCTTCAGGTGAAAATGTCATAGAATTCTTGAAAAATGGCTTTATAAGTGATGACCTCATCAACGGAACATGAGGCTCCGATGCAGGGATGATTTTAGGGGCTAAATTTTTCTCGTGGGCTAATTTTCCTTGGTTTTTCCAAAAATGAGATTCATTATTTTAAAAAAGATTCGCCCAAATTCTATAGGATAAAATTATGTTACCTTAAAAATCGCCAAAATTTTATAAAAACTATATAAAATACTTAGAAATTTGAAAATTTTTACAAAAATATCGCCAAACATTTATAGTTGACATTTGAAGGATTAGTAAGATTCATCATGGTTTATACATTTTAAAATAAATTTCCAACCTTAAAATCATCCCTTCTTTGATGTCAACATTTTTTACGACTCCAGGTTTAATGGATATGTCAAGAGGAACGATGGGTGAAATGTTACTTAGGTTCCCTTCATATAGCACGCCGTGTGTTGAATCAGGAATAGAGGAAATGACAACAATGGTTGACGGAGTCAAAATCTACCGGTAACTCTCTATGGTGTCCTTCTCTATGAAGAGAATGGAACGATGATGTCCATCATCCCATGGGGTGTCTTCCGTAGACATGACTAACATGATCATCTCATCAGTAGGAAAGATCATGTGAAATAGATCAGGATATGAATCATAGAGAGAAGGAGTAGAAGGGGTTTTCGATTGAATGTCCTGATAAGCGGATTCAACTGGACTTAAGGGAATTTGTTCGCCATAGAAAATATAATCAACAGGGTCAGGTACTATCCATGGGTCATGAGACACAGGGGTTTCATGAACAAAGGTGGAAATCATGTTGATTGAGGCGACAAAAGGAGGTGAAATATCAAGTGGTGGGATTGGGAATGTACCCATCAAATTTGAATCTTTTAGAAGACCTATGTCGACATTCTCGTACCCAGGAGGTGTCTTTGAGATAAAGGGTATGTTTCTAGTACAAGAATCAAAATTAAAAAAATCAAGTTGGTCAACCATAATGACCTTTCCTTGGTGTGGGAAACATAACACACAGAAAAGGGTAGACACAACTGCATGCATGGAATCAATCTAGCTAAGGCCAAGTAAGAGGTTATATTCAAGAGGCGCATCAAATACCTCGACCTCAACATCAACTGATTTCAAGCCTTCCAACGTAATAGACAATGAGGGAAGAACACCGCAGTGTTTAAAACTAGAACCATTAAAGGTCCTAAGTGTATTGTGTGATTCAGTGAGGGGAGGAGAGCCAAGGGCTTTCCAACAAGTAACATACATAACGCACATTGAGGCTCCCTCGTCAATAATGGTTCTATATATATTCTTGTTCTCTACAATAACTTGGATCTGAAAAATTAACTCAGGGGGTAGCCTTGGAATGTGATCTTCCAGGTCAAATATTATCAAATTCATATATGTGGGATCAATTCCACCAATGGTATTTAATAGTGCCTTGCATTGAGTGGGACAACTTTGAAGGACTTTGAGAGCTAACATCATGGAGGGTGCTTTCACAAGGTCTTCTACAATACTGTAGTTTTGAGCAGCACACGCATGAGAATTAAAGGCAAAATTCTAAAAAATGCCCTTTGGAGGAGGGCGAAGAACTATATAGAGACCCGGTCATTCGAGATGAAGAGGACCGTTGGGAAGTGAAGTTGAGGGAGGTGGTTAAACCAACAAAGGTGGAAAATCATCAACTTTCTCCTTTGAAGGAGAGTAATCTTTGGTTCGAGTTGCGATTGCAACATCATTATTTTTAGAATCACCAGTACACATAAGGATGTATGAAGTGGTGGAAGGAGAAGGTTGGTTGTGAATGCCCATTTGGGCTTGTTGTTGAGAAGGGAAAGGTTGTGACAAAATGGCAGGTGTGGGAAGCTTCCTAGTGGGTAGACTGAACTAAATTAACCTTAGAATTTTTGTCAGTAGGAGTAGGATTCAGAGCATTTTGAACATTATAAGCATTAGATTTGGGGTTGGTATGAGGAGCATGAATGAATTGAGCGTCAACATGGAAGGTTCCAATCACACCGTCAACATCATGAGAAGTTGTTGAGGTTGTTGAGGTAGGCGTGGTAGAAGGGGGAGGAGCGTCAGGGATTAAGTCGTAAAGTGTGCTTGTTTGAGAATAAACGAGATCTAGGTATTGAGCACGACTAATCGCCTGCTCTTTAGTGAGAACTCCACCCATGGAAACATCACAGGCAATTTTACTGATGATTAATTTGGTGAACCACTAAGCCAATAACTAATCATGAAGGTTGATTTTGATCAAACTTCGTCTCCTTCTCCACTCATGAATGTGATCAGAAATATGAGTGGTAGAAGATTGATTAAAGGAACTTAAAATTTTGGTTCCTGTCTCATAACGAATTGGAAATTGATAATGCATGAGGAGATCAAAGGCTAGGGTATTAAAGTCGTTAAACAAGCCTCGCGGTCACTCTATGTACCATTTTTCTACTGAACCTATGAGAGTTCACTGGAAGAGTCATAACCTAATGGAGTCATCCATCAATGAGTTGGACGAACACCAAAGGTGAAAATTCATAACATGATTATTTGGGTCTTCTCCCGGTCGACCGTCAAACTTGGGAATGTCGAACGGTAATTTGGTCGGTATGTTGGGCCAATCGGTAGAATGTAACATAGGATCATTCAAGGTCCTAGACAAATAGGGTAAATCCAAAGTAGCTAGAAAAGGGAACTGCCTATTCACTTGATGAAACTGGTGACTTTGGGGAGGAAGTCTCGTCGGTATGCCAATAGGACCATAAGCAGTCTACATGTAAGTAGAAAGTCCTGACAGATTTGGTTTGGGATAGTTTTGAGGCATGTAGCCTACAGGGTTGGGTTGATTTGGAATGTTTCCTTGGGAAGGAACATTCGACTAGAAGTTTGGACCCAAGTAGGATTCAGGGAACCTGGATACAGTTGGCCGAGATTGGGAGGTACAAAAGAGTTAACTTGAGGACGTTGCCCCCCAAATGTTTGTGGATTTACTTGGAGAGGAAGAATCCAAGGTACAAGTGTAGTTTGCCCATAAACCAGGTTATGGGTGCCAACTTGGGGTTTCCCCTCAGATTGAGGTTCGGCTCCAGATTGACGTTGTACACCAATCTAGGGTTGCCACCTGACCTAAGGTTGTACCCCAAATTGAGGTTGCCCCAAAACTTGTGGTTGTGCCCCAGTCTAAGGTTGTCCTCCAAAAGGAATCTAAAAACCAGAAGTGATAGATGAACTAGTTCCCCCAAGTGGGTTGGAGCCACTAGGGCCGAGATAATTATCTCCTCCAAACAAAGGTGAAAGAGGGAAGTACGACACTTCGGAGGGGTTCTGGGTAGGTGTGGAAACAAAACTAGCAACAACATTATACCCAGGCAGAATAAAAAGTCTTTTCCCTCTGGACGGATTTTGGATAGGGATCACGATGGAAGTATTCAAAGCATGATACCCAGGGGGAAGTGATGAGATAGGTCTATACGAAAGTGGTGTTCCAATGGGAGCTTGATTACCCACCACATCCTCGGTAGGAATAGTCGTAGCATGTGGAACCATGGTAGAATGGGCCATCTGGAGAGAAAGTGTCAAGCGATGATCAACAAACTATGTATTTAGAACGATGGTGATATTGCTGGTTGTACCAAAAAAATAGTCTAAAGGTACCATGTAGGTAATAGACGTCTTGGGAAGTTGTGATATTATAGGTGAATCAAGACTTACCCCTAATTTAGCGTAAATATCCCGCATAGTGTGAGGTGAGGTTCTAAATGTTTCACTAGAAAGAGGGGGATTCTCTACTCTAGGGCCTATATGAGGTCTAGTTCGTGCTCCAGAAGTTTCAACAACAAGTTCTCCTGATGAATTCATTGGGAGAATATGTCTCTTGTATCTAGTATACGATAACAAAGTTGGATGAAGTCGAAAAGCCTCTATAGAATCGGAAATAATTAAGAAATCTTGTAAAGAGTTGGAAATTTCAAATTGTGAGGTTATGTTGTTCTGGAACGCTCTCTCCTCAGGATATCCCTCTGGTGAATTAGGAGGAAAAGGCAAGTAACCTTCCATATATTCCAGAGGTATCCCTTGCATCCTACATAAACGTTGTGGAGGGTCAATGTTGGTTGAACCAAATATTTTATGGAAAAAATCTATGGCCAACTACAGAAACAAACAACACTCACTAATAAAATCTAGAAAACAAACCAAGCAAACAAACCTTCTTATTTCAAAGGCACTAGTTGGTTATGAAATCCAACATCACGAAGTCAATACAATAAGGGGCTAGGATAGAGTGGGTGGAAAAGCTATGTTGATGACCTTCTTAATGGACTTACACCCTGGTGAAAGCTCCCACACATAATCATGGGTATACCCTCCAAGGAGCCTGAGTGAGTCTAGCCAACATCGATTCTAGGTACCGTGAAGACTTTTCCCTCCATAATCACCTCGTGGAAGACCCTAAAGAGATAGACTACTAAGGTTACCAAGTACAACAGTGATGCTTGGGAAATAGTCAATTGTATGATCCACGTGAAAAGGTAGGGTATATAGCCCGAAATCAACTCGAAAGGATTCCACTCATAATTGTGGGTATACCTTCAAGTGACCCTCGTAATATGCACAATCTATACACCAAGACCAATAAATCAAGTTGAGTAACTCTGCCAATCTTAACGTGACCTCAGGTTTGACCCCTGTGTGAGAAGGGCTTCCCAGGAAAAAATGTTGCAAGTGGATTTGAACACTCCCTATCACAAGATGCTACAATGTGTTTTATGATTTGGAGATTGTGCCTCACAACCTATTCCAAAGCGCTAGCCTAGCTAATGTTGGTGAGAAGAGTTTCTATAAAATAAAAGTTACTAATAAATTTTAAAATTACACAGTGTTTTAGAGGTTGTTGTTTACTCAAGAGGGAGATGGAAATGAAACCGATGTCATATGAGACCTTGACCCAATAATATGCAAGAAGAGATGAATGATGCAATATTTTAGTTCAATGAACTATAATTACAATAAGGAGAAGGTATTTCTTTGGAAGCACAAAAGCTACAAAATGCAATTTCTTTTTCTTGAATGAACATAATTCCAAACAATCATAAGCTAACAAATTTCCCAATTTTCTCTCTTTAAAAAAAAAAACGAATGAAATTTTTTTCCTATGATAAATTACTAAAAAGAATAGATGACTTTAGTTCTTCCTTTCCAAAACCATATCAGGGGTATCATGAATAAAGGGAATATAATCAAAGAAAATGAATACACTCAACACAATACCCAAATCGAACTTTCAATGACGAAAAAAAAGGTAGATGACAAGAAAGTGTTTCGCCAAATGCAAACAAAATATCATTCAAATCAATAAGCAATCCAGAAAATGTAAAACAATCCAAAACCTTAATCAAATCAAAGAATTTTTATCAATCAAGAAATCAGATCTAGATCCAGAGATTATATCTTTGTTGACAAAAATCAAGAATCAAAAAACTTGCAAAATGACAAAGAAAGAATTTCAATCCCTGAAAACCAATCAACAACAAGTATTAAACTTAGAAAAAAATTAGACACTGGCACCAAAATTTCATCTAGGGTAATCAAAGAAAAACTGGGTGATAGAAGACAAAAAGGCCCAAACCAAAAAATCCCACAGGAAACATCGCAACTCAACAATAAGGTACAATGTGGCGAAATAAGGTCGTTGCAGGATATCTATGGGATAGAATGTGGTGATTCTGCATTGATTTGAACAGGAAGGATGTGGCGATCAAGGAACGTCGTAGGCTGTATATGGGGTATAGTGTGGCGATCTCTATAAATAAGGAAGAAATAGACAAAGGGCAAATAATCTAAATGAACTTTCAGACCCAGGGAGTCTACATGGATCACCCACAGAATCAAGGACTGGATTAAAATGAAAGGAGGTAGGCTAAACTCAAATGGATGACAAAAAAACAAAAACAAGTCATATCCCCAGTATGGTCACCAACTTTGTTATTGAATTAATCGATAAATGCATATATAAACTAATCTCCCTAGATCCACCTAGATCTAGAATAAAACAACATAGTACATGACGCTTTCCCTAAGCTCTAATCATTGAATTTACTATTAAAAAAGAGATGAGTGACATACCATTTAAATATCTCTTCCTTGTATATTTGTTTTCCTTTTTCTACTCCGATGCTCCTGTGATATTGGATCTACAAGGGAACATTGTTGGCACAGGGATAGACCCAGGGTTCAACTCTAACAGCGCACGAACAAGCCCTAACTATTGGCCCTTTCGACAACACCTGTGAAGCAGGTGCAGTCTCACCCAAAGTAGCGATAGGGGGTTGCAGGACATAGGTGTATACAACCAGAGGAAATGAAAAGTGGACCCAAAACACTAACACATAGCAACCCATTTACTCTTTATCTCCTTTAAGCCTACTACACTGACTATATCTTAGATATGCTACAATGATACAATAATTGAATAACAGAAGAAAAATAACACAACATCAATCCCACAAAATAACAAGATATGTGTGGTTCACCCTCTCCCTAGGGCTATGTCCACATAACTACATTTATTGATATATTATGTGAAAACATATAGTTATATCTACACACTTAGCTTGTAGATCTCTCTCTCTTTATCTCTCTCCCCTCTCTGCGTACCTAGCTACAGGTTTGATCTTCGAACCCAGTTGAAGATCTTACAACACAAACTCTCTTTCAACATAATACTTCTCTCTCTCAACAACAATAATCACTCATTACATAATCGAACCCATCCTAGGTCCTCTTGACCTTTATTTATACATTACAATGATGCTTGGACAACCTTAGGCTGAAACCTAGGTGTCAAAACCCTAAAATGCCAAAACCCTAGGTGTCTAAAAAACTAGGTCAACTTGACCCGCATTTTCATGGCTTCGCCAACCTGTCTTGCCTTCTTTCCTGCGAGGTGCTCCAAACACTCATTTATGGATATTTACTCTTGCTGATTTATCCACGATCCATCTTCCTTGTTTATCTCTCTTCCTCGGTCTTCTCGTTCAATGACTCACTTTTTCTTACTTCGCTCCTTCTTTTCTTCTTCTTTGGCCACTTCGACCCCATCTGAGTCAATGTTCTTTCCGCGTAGTTCGTACTTCAAAATTATTTCCTTAATCTTCGCTTCCTTCCATAAACAAGGGCCAACATGCCCCCAACACTCACATGTGACTCGTCTCGAGGCACTTCAGGTCTAAACCTTTTGTTTCACTTCGACTTCAAATTGCGTAGGGCAGCCTGTTCTTTCTGCTCTGTCCCTTTCTTTTCTGTGAAAATTTTCTTGTCCATGTCTGGTACCCAATTTCAACTACACTTGGTACCTAGACCCTCTCCTTATGATTTTACTGAGAGCTACGAGGAAACTGGTTTTCATAGTATAATTTCAACTAGATCCCATTCACTAAACCTTCCTTCCACTCTTCATTTAGTGTATTCAACTGCACAACTCCTCCTTTTGTAACATAGGAGACCGCAAATGGCACAAGCAAATGTGTTATGAATTTTCCTCGATGCTTCATGAACTTGATTTCATATACCAATACCAGATCTCCTTGCTTAAATTATTTCTTCTTGATATGTCTGTCATGGTAGACCTTTTCTCGTTCCTTCTGTACCTGCTAAATAAATCTTGTAATAAATATTTCTTCTTCTAGTTCCACCAACTACACGAGCCTCCCTTGAACAACACCAGTGTCATCCATATTTGTGAATGTTGTAATTATGAGACTAGGAACCAAATATTCCATAGGTACAACTGCTTCTAGACAATAAACCAACTTAAAAGGATTTTACATTGTCAACTTCTTGCAAGTAGTTCTATAGGCCCACAACACAGTTGGTACTCTCAGATCCCAATCATCCATTTTCACACTACAAATATTTTTTAGCCTTGTCTCCAAGATCTTGTTGAAAGCTTCGACCGTCCCATTCACTTGTGGATGGTAAGGAGTACTCTTTTGATGGTGGACTTCAAATTCCTGAGTCAAATCTTCGATAGTCTTATTAATAAAGTGTGTACCTTGATCGCTCATCAAGGTCTTCGGGCATCCAAACTTGGTTATGATATCATCAAATATACATCGTGCAGTTGTAGTTTCACTACAGTCCTTCACTTCTCTTTCTTTTTCCCATCTGGTCAAATACTTTGTTGTAGTGATGATGCATCTAGCTCCTGTGCGCTTTCCTGGTGGGTTGATCGGTCCCACGAAATAAATAGACCATTTTTCAAATGCATGTAAGGTCAGTTGCGGTGCTAAAGGAATCTCATATCTTTTGTAAGGTTTCCCAACTCTCTAGCATACATCACATGCTTTATAGTATTCCTTAGCATATTTATGTAAATTAGGCCACCAGAGGATAGCTATAAGGACCTTCTATGTTGTTTCTTTTCCTGCGTAATGTCCTGCTGCAATTCCTTCATTTGCTTCTACTAGAATCAGTGGTCTTTCTGCCTCTATAACACATCTCCTCAAGATATCATCAGGTCCCATCTTGTATAGTTGTCCAACTATAAGTCAAAAATCAACATCGTGAACTACCAGTTGTTTCTTCTAAATGATTGCATATCTGGAAGGTGCCATTCCCAGGGATAGGAAATGGACTATCTTGGCGAATTGATCATCAACTCTTCTGATGGCCAGCAACCATGCATTTGGTAGTGTATCCTCCAAACTGGTAGGTTACTCTCCATGCTCCAACCTAGATAAGTGGTCAGGTCCCTTGTTCATTCTTCCTATCTTGACCACGATCTCAAAGTGATATTCCTATAATAACAGTGTCCATATACATATTATTCCCCGCAACATTGTCTTGTTGACTAGGTATTTCAACACATAGTGATCAGTGAGAATCTTAAAGTGTCCTCCCAACAAGTAGTTCTGAAACTTCTACAACACGTACACCATGGCTAAACCTTCTCTCTCAGTGGTATTGTAGGTTATCTCAGTTGTAGATAGCTTCCTTCTAGCAAAGTCTAACAGATGGTCAATATCTCATGCTCTTGGTTGTGCTAATACTTCTCCTAGTGCAATAGATGAAGCATCGAAATGCACGTGAAATTCCTTTCTCCAATCTGGGAAAACCAAAATAGGCATGGTAACCATTTTCTGTTTCAGTGTGTCGAATCTCTACTGACATTATTTTATCCATTGAAACTAACAATATTTCTTTAATAACTTATCCATAGGTGTTTTTATTCTGTGCATATCCCTTAATGAACTTTATGTAGCATCCAGTATGTCCGAGTGCAGTGCACAGTTGTCTAACTGAAGTAGGGGGAGGTAGATCAATAATAATGGCAATCGTGGATGGATCTACGAGAAACCCCTTATTACACACAATATTTCCTAGCAACACTCCAAAGGGTGAAAATCATATGCACTTCTTTAGGTTCAGGGCATTTTGACATTTCCTCCACTTATCCAACATTAGTCTTAAACATTCAATATGGTTTTGCAATAAGCTAAAAACAGTCCAATCATCAAAATATGCTTCCAAAAATTTATGTAAAAACTCCTTGAATGCTTCGAACACCACCCTAGAAAATATGGTTGGTGCATTATCCAATCTAAAAGGAATCATTGTGTAATGGTAGGATCCCCATTCTATTTCAAATGTGTTCTTATGGTGATCTTCCTGGGCAATCTTGATCTGGTGATAACCTAAAAATTTGTCTGTGAAGGAGTAAACTTCCTGACCTCCTACATTATATAACACTTCATCAGTGAAAGGTGTAGGGAATGGGTCATGCAAAATGGCATCATTCAGCTTCGTGAGATCTACAAAAATCCTGATCTCTCATGTCTTATTATCTTGTACCACCATAGGGATAATCCATTCTGACTCTTCAACAGGTTCTATGATTCCTTCTTACAACATCCTATCTAATTCAATCTTCACTTTATGCTTATATTTGGGATTCAATCTATAGGGTCTCTTATTAACTGGCCTAACATCTGGTTTCAAGGGGATCTTCATCTCTCCCATGGGCCCTTTAATGCCATTCATATTAGTGAACTTGGTTGGGAACAAGTCCTGATATTCATGCAATAGTTATGTGATCTTATCAATGTTGGCATCATCCTAGTAATCTCCAACATTAGCAATCTTAGGTGCTTGCTCTGTTCCAATATTAACCTTATTGATTTTGATCGGTTGTCCAATGAAAGGTAGTTCGACTTCCAGTCCTTCTATGTCTCTCTGTCCTTCTATTTCTACGATGTTCACATTCCTAGGATCATCATCTTCATCAACATAGATATTGTAACATCCTTTCAATTTCTGAAGAGGTGTAGTCCATTCATCCTCTTCTTTCTCAATAGGGAGGTTAGGTTCCTCCTAAAAGACTTTATGTCTTACAACTTGTAGAGCTTGATCTACTGAAGGGTACTAGATTTCAAATAAAAATGTAGCTACAAAGTTTTGAGTCATACCATACCAATTTGAAGTGATGAGGTGCATTTCTGCTTGAAGATACCAATTGATAGGCATTGTGTCCAGAGTGTTGATGAATTTATGCACCCACTATTCTTGAGGAATGCTTCTCCAAGCCTCCTCACAACCTCGCACATGGTCCTTTGGACAGCTTTGACTTGTGTATCGAACTTCGCATCCTTCTACTATTTATGAAAAGTGCACTAACATCAAAGTGTGACATTGCATCTAGTCTGTGTTGTTCTTTTTATGTGTCCCCCACCATCTTGATGGTGTTTCTTTCAAAGCCTCATGCAGTTCCAACAATCTCTATTGTACTGGTACAATTTCTTCAAAATATGATAAGAATGTTTCTAAATGATTTAAACCATCAAATGTGGGCAGATTGCTTACTTCTGTGTCAATCCAACGAACTTCCCTGGTCAATCTAGCACACCTCCGCACATAAACTTAAGATATTTTGTTCTACCAATTCTCCAGTGCTTCTTCTAAGTCTGATGAGCATGTGTTGTCACTTCACCAACTTAAATTCCCATCTTTTGTAGTGTTATTGTAATCCTATTGTCTCACTGTCAATTTATATATATTCTCTAACTCATATGCAAAATCTTCTTCTGTGATGGGTTATGTGTATATTTGAACTTCATCATGATCTAGAGGTGCAATGACCCTAAGGCCATCACCTTTAAATGTCATTCTTCTTTTCTTTAAGTTAAAAACAGTGGAATTGTTAAAATCCCAATCAATTCCTAACAATGTAGGATAAGGACATCTATCATCAACTATCGCAATCACCTCAAAGTCTACAAATGTCCTTACCTCATCAATGTCCACAGGGACATGCTCAAGTCTCCCAAAGGGTCTTACTTCCTGCTGATTATTCATCCTAAGCCTGATAGGCCAATAAATTAACTTAGGTTTTCCCATCATTGCCTAGGTCTGCTTCGTCATAACAATGACTTCTTATTCTAAGTTGAGGACCACACAATCTATATCATAATCTCCAATCTGAGCATTAAGGTGTAGTTCCTTATTTTTCCTTCTCTTTTTGGATACTTGATGTACTTCTTTATTCAATAGAGGGTCTACCTTCCCTGGTTCATATTGTCAGATAAAGTGTTGTAGTTATTGTATGGCTCTTTCATCCTTAATAAAATCAATGAACGTATATAAGAAACTAACAAGATTTCTTACCTCTATTCCTTCTCCTAGTGATGCAGACTGATCGAATGCCAAGGGAATCCCACATTTTCTCACTTATGGTTGTGCCTTTGATGAATAAAACTGATCTCTTCCAAATTCTAATATTTCTTCTTCAAACATCTACTTTTCTTTCCTCGGATCAAACTCTTGTGTCTGCTCTGTAGCTCTTCTGACCCCTGATTCTTCTATAGTCTTTGTTGGAGTCACCCTGTCTTCTCCTGTAGCAACGCCTCCTCTAGTGATAAAAGAGACTCTAGGATCCTCTTCGTGAGGTTCTACTAATATTAATTGTACTTGTGGGTTTCCTCCTCATCTCTGTTGAAGTTTGGATAACAACACAGGACAATCTTCAATAACATGTTCAAATGAGTTGCAATAGCTGCAAGTGGTATAAGGATTCTAAGAGTCCCTTGCCAAATGTCCTAGTTGTGCACAGTTATAAAAAATGATATGACATCGACCTCGACCCATACCTCCTTCTCGTCCTCTTCCTCTTCCTCTGAATCCACCACGAGGGTTGAAGTTTCCTCTTCCTGGGGAGTTAAATTGTGTAGTATTTCCTTCCTATTGTACTTCGCCTTGACTTATATATGTGTCTCTTGCTATTTCATGAAAGAGGTTAGAAGCCCTATAATATTTCTCATCATGCTCCATAGATTTACAGAATGTGCAGTAAAGGTTGGTAGGTTTCTGAACATATTTTTGCATGTAATAAAATTCACCATGGCGATGTCAATTTCTACATACCTCACAACAAGGTAGAGTAACCTGCTTCAAAGGGATCAAAGCTCCTAAAGCCAAGTACTCATGAAATAGAAGACATTTCTCCTTGTCACGGCCCTCTGATTTGCATCTAATACACCATATATCTTATCTTTTATCTTTTCCCTTATCTTTATTCATATCTTCGACCTATAGTGATAATGTAGTTAGCTGACTCAAAATTTGACTCATACCTGAGATGGACTCTCCCATAGGGGTTGATTATAGTTTCATGGAAATCTCCAATGCCTTAGCCTATGAAGCGATCTTCTATTGCATTAGATTGACTATGATGTGTGGCAAGAGGGTAGCAATGAACCATTCTTTATTTTGTTCGTCTGGAATCTGAAAAATCAATTGACCTGTCAGGTTCTTAAACCTCTGATCAAAATCCCAAACAGGTTCAACTACTCTCTACTTGATTTATTTCATCTCTATAATTCACTGTGACTCTGACTTGGGTTTCTTGAATTTGGTAATCAACACAGTCTTAATTTCATTTACCATTTTAGGCTATACAACTCCTTGGAAAAATTTCATGTACCAACTCAGTGCACGGTCTCTCAGGGTAGTACTAAATTGAGCTCTCTTAATAACTTTGTCGGTGAAATTATTAATACTCCATACATCTTCGCATAAGAACCAATGTTGATCAGGATCTTCAGATCCATCTCCCCTAAAGGTGGGTAGCCTCATCTCATCTGCCATATATGTTCCTAGTTTTCTTGAGTAAGTATGAACTGAACCACTTGTACCAGTGTTCTAAGTGATATGATAACTTAGTTTACTCTAGTTACTTAATGCTGCTAAAAAACCAGAAGGAGTAATAGTACTTACTTCAATAGTCTGTGAAGGTGTTGAAGTTTCTGAATCTTGTCGATGAGGTTCTTCAGTATTCCCTTCTTATGCCCTAACATAATCTGAATGTTCCTCGTTTACCAACTCTTCTTCTTCTCCACTGTAGAACCCTTCATCCTATGCTAGTGGCTCGTGACCCTGCTCAAACAGGTTCACCAGAGGAACTTCTCTTAATGATCTCCCACTGCATGTGTGTCCAATATCTCTATCTCTGTCATTTAATGAGTTCTTTAACATTAGCTCTTTATTCCAACTGATTACTGTATCTTCAATATGTTCTTCTCATGCAATAGCATCTTGATCTGCAACTTCAGAAAATGTAAAAATTTTCCTCTAGGTCCCTTAAAGAAATATCACTCTGCTTGGCTATATGATTCTACTCTGTCAATATAAAACTCAGTAATGTACCCTCCAATGGTACTATCACACTAGTGATCTACTTCTCCTGACACGACATTATCAACTCTCTTGACCTTCTTGATCATCCCGTGTCCAAACCATAGGTGGTTTGAGTCTGATTTCAAATTGGGTATCTGCTAATCTAGCTAGCCACTCGTATAGATCCTGATGGATTCCTCCAAATAATATCTCGTGTATATCGGTAAAGATATAACTTCCACCCCAATCCTCTGTACTAAGATTAGAGTTCTTTTTTTGAGCTTCATCGAAGTCCTTTTCTTGTTCTTCTATCCACTTCTCAATATATGTCTTCGATGGAAACCACCTTGACATTCCCTCAAGAAGATCCCGGTCCTGACAACGGAACCATTTGTTGGCATAGGGGAAGACCTAGGGTTCAAATATAACAACACACCAACAAGCCCTAACTACTGGCCCTTTCGAAAACACCTGCGAAGAAAATGTAGTCTCATCCGAAGTAGCGATAGGGGGTTGCAGGACACAGGTGTCTACAATCAGAGGAAATTAAAAGTTGCCCGAAAACACTAACACATAGCAACCCAGTTACTCTTTACCTCCTTTAAGCCTACTGTGCTAACTATAGCTCAAATTTGATACAATGATACAATAATAGAATACCATAAGAAAAATAACACAACATCAATCACACAAAACAACAAGATATACGTGGTTCACCCTCTCCCTAGGGATACGTTCACATAATTGTGTTTCCTGATATATTATGTGAAAACATACAGTTCTATATGTTCACTTATCTTGCAGATCTCTCTCTCTTTCTCTCTCTCCCCTCTCTGTGCACCTAGCTGTAGGGCTGATCTTCACACCCAGCTGAAGATCTTACAAAACAAATCTGTTTCAATATAATACTTCTCTCTCTCAACAAAAATAATCACTCATTACATAATCGAACCCAACCTAGGTCCTCTTGACCTTTATTTATACATTACAATGACTCTCGGACAACCTTATGCCAAAACCTAGGTGTCAAAACCATAAAATGCCAAAATCCTAGGTGTCTAAAACCCTAGGTCAAATTGACCCATGTTTTCAGGGCTTCGCCAGTCTGTTTTTCCTTTTTTCCCGCGAAGTGCTCCAAGCACTCGTTGATGGATTTTTTTGCTTGTTGATTTGTCCATGATCCATCTTCCTTGTCGATCTATCTTCCTCGGTATTCATGTTCAACGACTTGCTTTCTCTTACTTCTATCCTTCTTTTCTACTTGTTTGGCCACTTCGACCCCATCTTATTCAATGTTCTTTCTGCACAGTTCATTCTTTTCCCTTCTTTCCTTAATCTTTGCTTCCTTCGATAACGAAGGGACAACAAACACAAACCAACCGAATTGAAAGCAACAATAACATACTCAATGAAAACTTATGCATGTGATTAATGAATCATACAATAAAATGAGAATGGTTTTATGGAAAAGAAACATGTCGCTACATTATATTAAGTAAAAGTGGAAGATACAACCAAAAATCCTTGATGTTGTAAGGTCCCCTTTTAGTGGCCCTTTGCTCCAACACACACACTTGCTCCAAACTTGCATGAAGAAGATCCAAAATGGCTTAATGAACTCAAATGAATCCCTCAAGCATGAACTGAAGTAGAATTCCTCATACAATTCTTAGCCTATTCAACCTTCATTAACCTTATCCTTTTCCATGACAAATCCCTCTTTATATAAGGGAAAGAGATATGGTTAAAGAGATTAGGATGATCCCACCAAATCAGAGAAGCGAGTAAGATCCCATCTATTTGGAAGCCACCTCATCTTCTAGAATATCCTCTTCTAGAAATTTTGTGAAGCTCAACCTTTTCTTAGTATTTTAGCATCACTACACCCTATATATAGGACAACTTGCGGTGATGTCACAAACAAGTTTCATGGCAGAGGGCGGTGATCAAGCATCACCGCACCCTGCGTATAGTGCAACCTGTGGCGATATTATTTAATAGGGTTTTTGAGAAGAGAAAGCCAATCACTTTTCTCATGAAGGAAGGCTCTTTTGGGAACATGAACACATGATGTAAAAGGATCATTGGGGTGACCAAACTAATGTGTAATACTAGTGGCTCAATTAAGCACATAAATCATATAATTTATTCCAAGTTAGACAATCTCAAAAAAGTGAAATTTCACGTTTACTAAGGCAAGTATTTTATATATCCAATGCAAAAATCAGATTAGTGCCTTTAATATTTGGGTGAATGGAGTCTTTAAAAATATTTTGGATCAAAAATATCCCTAAGGGTGTAAATACTCTTACTCGCTAGGGTATGCTAATCAAACTTAGGGAAGATATAGGAGGGTGTACACACTTGTACTTCTCCTAGCACCCCTTGTTCAATAATGAATTATAACCTTAAAAATAAGATGAAGAATAAATGGATGGTGTATCCAACATACCCCTCCTATGGTTTCCACCACAATAACCTAGAATGATAAAGAAAGAACCAGCATATGAACATTTTCCTTACCACTTTCAAGAAAAGAGATATCAAACCCTAGTTGACCATGAAAATTACCATCCAAGAGAAAAAGAATAATCCTTCAAGAGGTTCGTATCACTTAACTTCATCCATTCACCATGAGATAACACCAAAAACCATTTGAAAGAGAGAGAGATATAAAAAATTCACAAGTATAGTGAAAATTTCATCCATGGAGTCTTCTCACAATGGGAGAGTTATATTAAAATGATTTGAGTTTGATCTCTATTTATACAAAATGTCCTAGACATAGTTTGTCCACTTAGGTTGGAGTAAACACAAATTAAGGGGACAACAAACCCCTTACTTTTCCCCTTTACCAAAACAATACTAAACAATTCATACTTTGCACATAAATTGAAACCCTAAGTAAGACGCCACCCCTCTAGGAGGATGTTTTGACACTTTTCAAGGTGTTAGAGAATAAAGTGGAGGTATTTGGGGATTCTTGAGACCCCTCTTCATGTGACAAGGTCTCTCCATTCATCCTTTGGTAAAATAATGTGAATTTTCAATGAGAAACAACATCATCACAACCAAATTGTATCCCTAGGTGACGCCATGCCTCCAAAAGTGACATTTTGTCCCTCCTAGGAAATTTGTTTGGGTAATAGGGGTTAGGAAAGGTCATCCATGATGTCTTCTAGGCCTCTAAAATAACATCTTCATCATATGGCATGTGGGCCCCAGGCATCCATCCTATGGGCTTATTTCCCCATTGAATCCCAAGCTAGGCTTGTTCTCCCAAAATTGGCCACCAAGAAAGTTCCTGTAAAACAAATGAGTTAACCCTCCAAGGATATCAAGTCAAAATATCATGGCAAGTGAAAACCACATCTAATAAACTAGGAACCTAAAAATGTGCATCAAAACTAGCTCGTCAAATTAAACAAACACTCAAATACCCTATACAATTGATAAAGTTTAGGTATGGGAGGGGTGTCATAAAAGTCCTATTGGGTAGACAAAAACCCTCAAGTAGGGGATGCTCCCAAGGATTCCCCTTCAAGGTCATGTATTGGATGATGAGGTGGATAGGGGGATAGAATTCATATTTCAATGGGTTTCATGACATACAAGGGCACATATTGTCTCATCTATGGGTGCCTTTGTAGAGGGTGTGCTACACCTTTGTTTTCAATGCATCCTTTTTCCAATCCCATTCATTGCCATTAATTAATTAATAGTCCAAAATCTTGGGTACTCCCTAGAATGAAATTTATTATCTTGGGGGGGAACACCACAAGTCCACTTGAATCTAGAGGTACACAAAGTGCCATATACAAGGAAATAAAGAGACACCACATGAGTTTACACACCTCAACAAGTGGGGAAATTTATATAATGCTATTTTTCTTTTGCAGGTATTTGTTTTTTTAGGAAAATATTTTCATTGCTCTCAATACCACTTTGGGCGAGCATCTTGAAGTTTTATATTTTAGGATTTTATATTTTTCCATCCATCATCTCTCTGGGACTTTAGCCCCTTCTTCTCATGAAATGAGGTATATTCCATTCTTGGGTCACTAAGGCCAAAGGGACTAGACGAAGGAAATGTTATAGAAATTTGATGAGTGGAAAGTGATAAGTATGGTCAAGAATGGTATGATGACCCCTCAAGGGACCCCCAGTTACACCCCTTCCCCAAAATTTGGCCACTGACTAGGAAATTGATGACACTCACCAAGGTGAAATAGGGTTGAAATCATAATTTCCAATAAGACTTTCTATAATAAAAATAATATTTAATACAACATGCTTAAGTGCCTCAAATATTAGGGTGATTACCTGCCACAATATTGAATTGTACCGCATAGAGAAAGACCCAAATACTTTCAAAAAGCTAGTTGGTGTAGTGGATGTTCTAACTATGGATCCAACATGTGGTGATAGAGTGGGTTTCCATAAGTTTAAGTGGACACTACTAGTCACATGCTCTCTCAGCACTCCATGTTTGCAACCTGAGGGCCTCAAGACATCACCTCCTTAGTTAACCCTACAAGTTGGGGTTAACATCTGGCTCTTACTTGGGTACCTTTTCTTGTCATAGAGTGCATGAGAACCACATGATATCTTGGTAGACCTATTCCTACACACACTAAGACAACAACCTAGTTAATAGTAGGATGGATTCACTCATTGTTTGTCCGTATATATCAAAATCCAAAACTGAAATTGATCTAGGAAAAAACAAATTAGCATTTTTTTCAAAAAATTCTAAACTAAGCATGATTTTTTTTTATCAACATGTAATTAGAGAAAATTTAAATATGAAATGAATATAAAATAACATGAGCAATCAATATGAAAATTCAAGGAAATAAATATGACCTACCTACTTACCTGGGGTCTTGGGGCCCTAAATATCAAGTGATAGGTGATATCAGGTGAATTCATACAACCAGTGCAACTAGTTGATCACCTCATCAAAGTATCTTCCCCTGTGCTTAATTATGTAAAATGACAAAGACAAGTCAAGAACATAATGATAATGAGCATAAATAGATATATAATAAATTGTGAAATGAAACTCATGGAGATGGATGGGAGGGAGGAAATCTTGTTGGGAAGAATATTCATAATTATGATTATCTAAGGAATCCTTCCTAAACTAATATCCTTAAGCTTGATCAACCCATATTTGAAGAGTATTATCATATATAGACGACAATTCATCTCCATTCATGCACACATATCTACCACTTGTAGAAGACTAAGAGGAGATGAGAGATTGGAAGAAGATTGCATGCCTTTCTGGAGAAAAATATAAGAGGTAAGGGATAACCTCATGTCTAGAGAAAAAATCCTCCCTCAAACTTAGGAAATGTTGCTTCTTTATCTACAAACTCCCACCAAAATTCTTATTATGAAACTTTATTTTTTTTGGTAGAGTCGGCCTTGAAGAGCCCTGGGCTGGCCACGACCTAGTGTCTATCAAAGTCTGAGCACAATGGCTGAAAAATCCTCAAAGAACAAATCCAAATCCTCAAAAGGGTACATATAAAGGGATGATTGAATATCACCCTAAGTATGTTGTGACAAGTCATCCTCGAAGGGGAAGAATAAATCTATAACCATATACTATGAATCATACATTCATGAAGGCCAGTTCTTTCACGATGAAAACTTAACCACTTTTTCTCAAGGGATACCCTCAATGTCATAAATGGGGTCTCTATAAAAAATTAAACATCCAAAATCCCTTCTACATATCCCAACCTGTATGAAATAATCAATGTCATTGTCAACTATATTCGGGGGTTGTTCCATGATTTCAGTTGTATTATTGGTGCTAATTAATTCTTCACAATATTGGACAACTTCATATTCTTCAAAAGGGAAAGTAGATAAAAATGTATCGTTCATGCATTATGAAAAAGAAACTTCATCAAGATTCTCCTAGAAGCTTTCTTTATTTCCACAATCATCAAATTTTTCGAAAGTATTGTAACTCATCATGTTATTTTCTTGATGTGCAGGAGAAGAAGAGGCCTAGATGTCTTGATCAAGTGGAAGGGAATATATAATCACTTCATATTCATCAAATGTCTCATCTGGATCTTTGACATGATAAACTTCATCAAAATATTCTTCAAGATTTTATTCATCCTCATCTATAGGAAAACCTTCTCTTCAAAGAACAACTTTGAGCTCTTAGAAAGTATCTTGAATATTTTGGGTAGCTTGTCGATAGTGCTTGAGAAATTATTCAATGATATTGGTATTATATGGGATGATATTCATATTACATGAGTGTTTAAGCCAATTCCTTTGACTTGATTCCAGTGAAGATACAAAAAAATTCATTAGTACGTCCTCACGTAGCACATCTAGGCTTGAAGCATACTTCATATAATTTCCAACATGGGTGATTGCTAGAGCTAGGTCACCATTAAATTTAGGGAAAATTTCCCTCCACTCTAGGGAGAAATGATTTCGATATCTAGGGATATTTTGAATATCCAAATAATGATAGACTTTATGGAAATCCCATGGTAAGTCTCATGAGGCCATGGTTCCATTACTTAGGGTAATACCTAATTGGAGTCACTAGATGAAATCAAGTCTCATCGAAGGATGGAAAAGGGGAAAAAAGGAAAGGTGGGTTCTTGGAAGGTGGATTCACCAGATGATCCTCAAGAAGAAATCATCAAATGTGGAAAGGGAATGTACTTTAGGTGGAGTCACTAGACAAGCTAGGGAAAGGATTTGGGATAGCTTGCCAAAGTGTTATGGAAATTGTTTCCACACTCCGTGAATCTTGCTTTCATGGCATTCCATTTCCCTCTTCAAAGTCAAGTTCTCCTTTTTGTTCACTCCAGAGTAAAAAATCCAATTTTTTTTACATATATGCGGGCCACAGTTAGACAACTCACACATGCGCAGGTTTCTCCATTACAGCCCATGTACATCAGGTTTTGTGTTCAAAAATTCAAAATATGTCGAGTTTCCACACCATGTCACAATATCCATGATCCTTGACCTTCCATATAATGGAAACACTCCTACTCGACCCTTCAATTCCATTTGAAGGCTATAAATTGAGCGATATACAATCCCTGAGGATAAACACATCATTGAGAGCAAAGACACTCTAAAATAATTGCACTTCATATTGATTATGCATCCCTTTGTCCTTTAAAGTCTGAACTTCTTGTATTCATCCCCCGAGATATTCCTATATTGAGAAGGAGAAACTCAATTTCTCCTACTACTTATGAGCTTTCCTTTGGGGAGGATTGAAGTGGCGAAGGCCCAACATGAGGGAATTAGTTTCTCAGTTCTGATATATTATGTTACATAAGTTTGTCACCTATGTACTTATATTGATTACATTAATAAAAATACTCTTTTCATGTCCAATTATATGTCACAAATATTTACATTACTTTCCATGGAAATATTTTGTATACATGTTAATGTATTATGCTATTTTATATGATAATGTCCTATGTAATTTCTATATGCTTGTATATCTTGATTGTTGAGGACAAGTTGTAGGAATCAAGATTTCAGTTGTGAGTTCAACTGTGGTATTCTTGAGACGTCCAAACGAGGTAGGATTCTATCTTTCTCTTGTTAGAATTCCTATTTATCTAGCATACTTGAGTTTAGAGTTGATTTATGGGTGTTGTTCCATTTGTTGTGGTTTACCACTTGCCATAGATATTTTCCTCGTAAGAAAATTGGCGACTCCACTAGGGAGATCTCCCTTTTAGGGTATTGGATGAGGATTCTCCTGTATTTATCTTTTTTTTCCTGAATTTTTGTGTCTCATGTCGCTTGAAAACCTTTATTTTTCTTTGTATCTAAGTTTCTTGGCCTAACCCTTTCCCAAGAAGTGTCTTCTTTGGGATACGTGGATTTTCCCTTGACAGTCACATACATACATGATATATTTGTCTTTAGGGCGCGTACATATGCCTATGTTCCTTGAACAGTCATGTATACTATCTTCTAACCCTTTTTGGTTGAGTTTAGTATTTGTTGGGTGACTTTTGTCGGTTGTTGAGACTTCTTGGGTCCCTGTCCTGAATTTTGAGTGCCTACAAAGTGATAGGAGGCTGCATTATTGGTGAATCTTTTGGGAGAACTCATTTCTTGTCATTTTTCTCATTTATTGTCCTTGCATTCCAGTCTAGGTAGTCACTTCTTAGTGTCCTTCTTGTCTTTTCTCTTTGTTCTTACAGTAGGGTCTTAGTTGGAAGTTGCTTACTTAGTCCTTGAATTTTCATTTCATTATATTGAAAATAAATAAATAAAAAACAAATATTTTGTTTTTTGCATTTTATTAAGAGCATTTTCACTTTTGGATGCATTACATTAGTTTCTGAATGTTAGGAAATATTTCACTTCATTGAAATTGTAGAGATTGCATCGTGGAAACAACATTTATAAGAATGCCATATATTTGTAAATCAAGACTTGTACTTATCAGTTTTTTTATATTTTCTTATTTTTATATATGTTGAGTCAGCATAGCATGAGTTTCATGATCACACTTCTTGAGTAATAAGAAGCCATTAAAATTAACACTGAATAATCAAAATTGATTAGAAATGATTTTATTTTTCAGGGTACACAAACAAGTGTAGGACCTAGGGAATTGGAATAGGATTGTGTGAGTAAAATTCTTGAAGGATATAAAACTCAACGTATGTGTCTGACTAGGGAGTGGTGAAACCCATTGTGTAATTAGTTTCCTCAAAAGGTTATGCTCACAACATAGTTAAGCATGAGGTCATGCGAAGTTGGTTGATGAGATATCCGTCTAATACCTTCCAAGCATCAAAGATATTTATGGGGTTCTATTTATATCTAGGGGTTTCGCTAGTGCCTTTACCTCCTTGAGAGGCAGTGCTTTTGAGATTTTAGGATTTTATACCCTTCCCATATGGTGGAAAGGACCTACGACTTCTCTCTTGAGAACTGATTATATCTTGGTAACCATAGTTTCTTAACCTAGGTATCCACATAGGTTACTTACAGAGGTTATTTTGTAGGTGCCCTAAGTCAGATAGGGATTGGACAACACACAGACTTTATGGAGGATGATTTTCTCTCTCGAGGAATATGATCGACTTGGTTGTGAAGCCCATGAGGGTCCTTGTAATTGATTATGTTACCTCCACTCTATTTTTTGGCAGTCTCATCCCCTCCTAGGAGAGGAATACCTTCTCTAATTCGGGAGGTTTGTTTCAACCATTCTCTCTTGTTTACGTGCATTTGAATTCTAGATTTATTTAGGAGTGTGCACTTTGTATATTATTTGGCCTTAGGATTTTTCTTTGCATGACAATTTTTAAGTCATCATGGAGTGAGACTAGTCTCCCCACTAGTCTCGTTGTATTTTGAATAAATTACCACAATTTGTTTTGATATCAAGCTACCTCTTAAAAGGCATAGAATTAATAAACATGGTACAAACATATCCATCTCTTAGGCTCACAATCATCCCATTATGAGTATTGTTTTGACTCCCATCTCCACTATCGTTGGTGGAACCCTTGTGACTCCATCTAGCACTACCTAGTTCATGGGGATGTATCCTTTTATATTTTTGAATGATATGAATTCATCACCATCTATATCCATTCCCCCTGGAACCTTTTTGATAGGGAATCCTTGTTATAGTACTCAATCGACGCATATCACCTCTGATCCTTTCTATTTTGGTATTTCATATATGACTTCTCACATGTCATCCTCCTTTCTAACACCCAACATCGACACTATTTTTGGGTTGGGGGGCACATCACCTCCTTCTATTCCTTTCCTAGTTGGTGGGGTTTCTATGATGGGGAGTTGGATTCCTCCTTCCTATAAAACCAATCCTAGATCTAATTTTCAAGGATGGAATGGACATATGGGAAGCGTTTCTACTTCATATATCTTGTCCATCTATCCATCGTCCACAATTCCTTTTCCTCCAAATGATTCTTTTATGGAAAATACTCCTCCAACCTATGATATTAAATCAAGGCGAGATCAATTTTATAACATGAGAAACCCCCTACATGAATTTCCTTCGTTATGGGGAAATGGATATCCTGACATGAATAATATGTATCACATCACTTACTCCTCGCAATTGTTTCCATATGGTATGATACCTTCACAAAATTCCATATCACCAACCTACGTTATTCATGTTGGAGATAGGTCAACAACCTCTCCAAGTCATGTTGAATACTAACAACCAGCCACTGCAATTCATGTTGGGGTCACGACTCTAGTCATTGCTAGTCATTCTAGATAAACATCACCAACCTTTGCTACTCATGTTTGGGATTCATCAACAACATCTGCAAGTCATGTTGGAGATGAGATACTAACCTCTACAAGTCATGCTAGGAGAATGTCATTGGCCACTGCAATTCATTATGGGCCCCTTCATCTGATTGAGAATCCTAGACGTATAGGACGTAAGCCCAAGTTCCTTTGTATACTTTGCAAAGGAGGTCACCTAACTCGTTTATGCCCTACTATTGTCGTTTTATGAGAAGCGTGGTCCATTTCTAATGGCCCTTAGGGTTCTAAGTCGTCTTCAGTTTCCCACCAATCTAATCCTTCTTTGGTTGATGCAGCGATCATGTCGATGTAATATTCGGCTGACACCACTCTTGTTTTGGGGGTTGATGTTTCTCTTGACCATGTTTTCTCGCATTTTATTCATTCAAAATTTGAACAAGTCTTCGTAGCGATCCAATATTTGGTCAATATCACTCTTCTCTTGGAGATTCAAAATTCTAAAGAAGTGACATTGTCAATGCAATCTTCGGCCAATCCCACTCTTATTTTTGGGGGTGATATGTCTTTCAACCATGTCCTTAGCATTTCCAGTTCTGTACCTTCTGGACAAGGGGTTATTCCACTCTCTCCAAGTATGCTCCCTCCAAGTCCTAGGATGGTTTCCTTTGATTAGAATGATATTGTAGAGCCTCTCCTTCCTTCCTTTTCACCCTTCCAAATAATGGGCATTCGTCAATATATTGTAGATTAAGGATCCTCTGCAAGTATTTTATCCTCCTTGGCTTGGAAATTTTTGGGTTCTCCCAAGATTGTGTTGGCTACCAATGAGTTTTTGGATTTCAACGAAAGACCTGTAAGGAATCCCTGGCCTCCCCCTATGGTTCCCAATAATCTAAAATTTCCTCTTAAGTCTGATTTTGTTGTTTGTGAGACCTTGAGCCCTAGTATTTGTGAGTTTTCAAGCCTTGGTTTCATGGATTTTGAGTTACCTTCAGATGAGGCTGTCCTTGAAGCTATAAATTTGGATTTTCAACCTCTTCCTGAATTGGAAATTTTACAAGTTGTTTACCAAAAAATCCCTTGGCCTAGGCCTAGCAATGGGCCCTACCTAGAGAACTACTATGCATAATATGTAAGGTTGTATGGTCCTTTGTACATATTTTACTTTTACATTTTCATGTTTTCAAGTTCTGTATCCCTTAACACATGTTTTATCAAAGGTTTCTATATTGGACTTACTAACTTCTGGGTAAGTGTTTTTGGTAGTATGTATAGGAATTTGGAGACATTTCATTTGGTACATTTCTTTATGTTGATCCATTCAGATAGGTCATGATATTGAAACCGACATATAAGTTATATTTTCCCCTCCGTGAATTTTTGCATTATCCATTACTTACATTATTTTTCCTTAGGATAAACCCCATTGAGTTGCAACACATAACCTTATTTGTTGTTTAGAAGTGTTGTAATTCATGTGGTAGAGCCTACCTTCCATGGGAGTCATACCTTAGGTCCCCTTTGCATTTTGGATCCCATGTTGTAAGTTTTCTATTAGGCTTGGGAGTCCCTTATAGTCTTGATATGACTTTTCATTCAAACCTCATTACTCTTACTCAATTTCAATATGACCACTACTTATGGGGTTCAATTCGATTCTTGGTTAATCTCTTTTCCAACTCCTGAAAAAAACTAAAATATTTCTGAGTGAACTTGTCTCTTTCACACTCATTAAATGGATTTGAAATGAAGTTAATTTTGGTATAAGTTTAACCCTTTTCCAGACCAAATAAACTAATGAAAAAGTAATATTCTAGTCACCATTGGATAGAAGAGTTCTCCTAGGTATTATTTTATAATTTCTCAGGCCTAGGGGACTAAATCTACTAAAAATGACACTTTTGAGTTAAGTTGTAATTTCATCCCATTATCCTTCTTGCATTGTTGATCCTAATTTTGGCTCCCTTTTTCTCGTTATAAGCCTTTTTCCCCAACAATTCTCAACATTAGCTAAGCAGTTCCTTCTATATATCCTTTGAAACTTGACAACCCTTTACCCATAGAGGAAACATCCCCCCACAATGTCCATGTATCACATGCATTTCCCTGCATTGAGAATAGGTATGTTCCTCTTCTTGGAACTAGTTTCTTACTCACGACACTCGTTTCCTCTTCTATATCATAGAATTTCTTGTACTATGAAAAAACAAAAAAAATACCGGATGGAAAAGAATATTATCTCCTATCGGAAGTAGTTGTTTCTTATTTGAATAGAGAAAAAATTCTTGATTCATTTCATCCAAGGTTTGGGTTTAGCATGGCCTTAGGAAACTGAACTCGCTACTTAGAGTTTACTACTCCGATTGGTTACTCTGCCAGTGCCTATGGAGAATTTTTTGATACCTCCTGCATCACAATTGTTTTTCAATGATCAGTGTTAAGTCTATTATTCCTGAGTTATTCATTTGTCTCATGAATTTTTTCAAAGGAATTCTAATCCTGTGTTGGCCATTCCTCATAACTCTTGACTTTGCATGTCGTCCATCCCATTACAAGTGAACCTCATAATCACATGAAGCTATTTTCCTACCTTGCACTCTGGGCCTAATTTCATCATTGGTAGGTGACCTTGGACCCAAAAGATGACATCTCTTCATTGGTCATTGACTAGGGGGTTTCCCTTGTGTTTTGATCCAAGGGATCAAAATATGCTCAAAAATCAAAGTGCTCAGAATTGTTTGAAAATAGACTTGTTTGTTGGTCTTGTCCTCATGATCCCAACGCAATTTGAATGAATTCAAATGGACGTCATATGCAAGATATATCACATTCTATCCACTTTTACAAACAAGGAAATTTTTTCTCACCGTACAGTCTGTACATGCCACGTGGTAGTTGACTGTACAGTTCATACAGACTGTACAAATGACATGGCAGGGTGAATTGGAGTATTGACATGTGGCAGGTGCTGAGTGTCAAGTGCAGATGCAGAAGGTGAGTTGGTAGTGGATATGTGGACCAATTGAAGGTCGACACATGGCATGCTCAGAGAAAATGGGAAGGTGCCATGTGGCCTAGTAGGGGCCACCACATGGCACCATGTCATTGGTTGGTTGATTAAAAGGTTTGTTTGGACTCCAACAGATTTAAACCCATGACCTCCGGGTGTGGGAATGACTTGGCAAGGGCTGGGATACCAACCTTCCCACATTTTTTTCTTAACCATGGAATCTAAAAAAAATATTTGAATTTTCATTGGTTGCTAGTTCGGGCGGAGTCTGGGTCGGGGATTAGCCCCACCCCGCAGTCACTACACCAAACATATATACCACATGACCATAGAAAAAAACCAGGGGGGCACGAAGGAACCAGTGAAGCCAAGCCCACAGACACTTGTCATTTCCATATGACCATGCACGATGGGACTCAATGACCAATCCACTAGCATGCAAGGTTAGGTCAACACTTGACCACATTGGGCCATGCGACCGTAGCCTCTACCAAGAAAGGTGCTTGTGCCTCCTAATCATTCAAAAATTTTCCACGATTTACGGAACGGGAACGGTGTTGTGTTTTTGGCACGAGAAATGCCTGTGAGCTAGGTTAGTCACACATGGGTTCATTTTGGCAAGAAGAGACAACAAAGAATTGGGAGAAAAATTCAAGAGTTGTTATTTTCTTAGTTTTTTGTCAAACAAGGTGCAGGAAGATCCCAGCTAGGGTTTTTTTGACTTTCTTGATCCATTGAAGCCATCTATTTTTCATTTTGAGATGGACCATGAGATGTATCCCAAGAGAGGGGTGAACTCCTTTATCATTTTGTTGTGTTAATGTGTTTACTTTGATGGTTGTTATGTATGTTAATGTTGCTCATGATTAAGTAAAAAATCATTAAGTTTTATGTGTTTGTAAATTAATCCTAACTCAAGCACATACAATTTACACTTGCAATTTTTAAGAGACTCGAGCCTTTTCATTTTCAGATCAAGTTGGTATCAGGGCATAGGTTTTTGAAGGTTTGATTGTTTGCAATTGTTTTTCTTCTGATGCTTACAAGGTTGAAACTCACAAGAGGAGAAGGTCAACTTGTAGAGCCAAGTTCTCAACTTTCAAGAAGGAGAACTACAGAATCACCTCAAGATTTAAGGAGATATTCACCAATTATGTCTCATGAGGAGAGTCATGAAACTCTTACTTCACAGGATGAAACATTCAGAAAATATTTCTATGATATGACAAAAATGGTGAATGTTTTATTTGAAGAAAGAAATGCAACATTGCAAGGTGAAAGCTCAAATCCTGCAAAGGATAATGAAGATAGTGGTGATAAAACTCCAAAAGGAAATGGAGGGAATGGTGAAACTCCACATCCTTCACCTCCATCTTCCACATATTTTACCATTTCACAACCACCTCTAAATTCTCCAAAAGAACAAGGTAAAATTCCTCCACAAACTGATTGCTTAAGCCTTATATTAAGTTTAAATTGCCTATGTACAATGGAGAGGTAAATGCTGAGAAATTGGATAATTGGATTCGTCAAATTGAAGTGTATTGTAGGATACAAAGAATCAAAGATGATGAAACTAAGATTCAACTTGATTCTCTTAGATTGGAAATTGCAACACTCATTTGGTGGGAAGCCAAAACTGAAGAGGACATGAAGAAACATGGAAAAGTTTTATCCTCTTGGAATGATTTTATTGTTGCACTTAAAAGACAATTTTATCCATTATCATACATGAAGAAAGCTACTATGGATTGGCAAAATTTTAGACAAGCTAAAGGGAAAAGTGTGCAAAGCTACACTCAAGAATTTAGAAGAAGAGCTTTGATTTTGGGTATAGATTTATTTTCTCAAGAAACTTTACTCAAATACATTGGAGGATCTCATAGCTACTTGAGGCACACAATAATTATGTTTAACCCTAAAAATCTAGATGAAGTTTGTGTACATACAAATCATTTTGAAGAAAGAGGGAGGAATCAACCTCAAAAGGGCAGCAAGAAGCCTTTTGTTAAGGGAGACAAGGGAAAGAGTAAATTCAAAGGAAATGGAAGAAATAATGCTTCAGTCAAGAAAGAGAGAGAAAAAATTATATGTAAACACTCTTCAAAAGATGGCCATGATGAAGACCATTGTTGGAAACTTCATCCTAAAATGAGACCCAAAAAGTTCAGCCATAAGGGGAAACCAAAGACTACTGCAACTACATAGCATGATTTAGGTTTTCATTCAGGAGATGAAACAAAAATTACAGCCATGGGTTTTCAAGGTAAGGATCTTATTTCAAGTACTAGTTCTTCAAGTAGTAGTAGTCTCAATGGAACTCAACATGAAAAAGAAGAATATAGATTTTCCACATAAGGGTTATTTCAAAGCATACCAAGATAGATACAGTTTTTGATACTGGATCTCAAGCAAACCTCATATATAAAGACATTCTCAAGAAATTAAAATTGGAAACTACTCCACATCCTAAATGATACCCTCTAGGATGGGTATGTGACAATGCCAAGTTGCATGTGACAAGAAAGTGTAAACTTAGATTTTCCATCACTGCAAACTTTATAGATTAGGTAGATCTTGATGGTATTCCATTGGATATTTGTGGTAATGTTTTGGGAATCCCATATTTACATGATAGGATATCCATCTTTCATCGTCATGATAAAAAATATCATTTGTTTAAAAATGGAGTTGAGTACATTGTTAGAGCACATACAAAAAAGTTGAATTTGTCACTTGTAAATGTTGGACAAATGAAGATATTATTCAATGTTAATAAGAACTTTGTTGATCCAAAAAGGATCCAGAGAAGGCTAATAAGAACTCAAAACTCGTAGAGGCAACTCAGGATGCTCATAATGGCTTCAGTAGGTAGAGAAAGGGAAAAAATTCAAAGTTCCTAAAACTAGGGGAAAATGACATGATCATGAAGAGCACATCACAAGAATTCTAATAGCACAAATGGCTCGTCAAACATAGTTACGTATTGAAAGATATTCACATTCAAAGTTTGGTCAACCTAGCCCAACCAGCAGGGGATGACTCAGCATCCATACTGTTGACATCAAAATCTATACGAATGATTTCATCATATGTACAACACATGTGGTAGGAGTAAGAAGGTGGCATGCGACATGCTGACATCAAAATGGTGATGTGACAGCACTAGAGGCTGCCACATGTCACCCGGTTTGGCATTTTTCAATCAATTCATGGACCAGTCAGATCATGCCAAATGGAAATCTGTACATTGACATGGCATGCTAAATTGACAAGGTGAAACTTGGACCAGTGAGAGGCCAATACATGGCCCAATCAGAGGCTTCCATGTGGCAGGCGGGAAATGCTCAGTGACAGCCTGTGAGCAAAAATTTGAAAAAACTTAGTTTGGCGGGTCCACCAAATCCGGTGGACCATGCCAAACCTAGCCATGGTTAGATCATTTGGAAATGGTTCTAGTGCCACCGCTAAACTATGGGAACATACATAGTTATATATATATATATATATATATATATATATATTGTAAAAAATATAAAGACCAAAGGGGGGGAGGCCCACGAGTTTGACTCCGAGATGTCCTCCCACACATGCACTTTAACATATCTTCCCTAACCAACAGGCCACGGGCCACACATTGTAACCAATGCCTAGAAAAATTATTAAATGTTGCATCTGCCTAGCCACCAAGGGGGAGGCGTGTGTATTGTACGACTAATTAGGCATGAAAAATGATACAGTCCATTCATTAATGCAGGTTGTAAAGGGCACAAAAATCGAGATGAATTTATTCTTGGACTTGGGAGTGCCAGAGTCAAATTGAGGCATGGAGACAATAATTTTTAGGTAATTTGACGTCAAAATTCAGTGGTGTTTTCCATTTTCTGATCTGAGTATTATTTCTATAGCTTGATTTTAGAATGAGGTATACTTATGTATTTTTCCAAATTATTTTGTTGAGTTAATGAAAGATTCTATCCATTTGAAATCAGGACCTAGAGACATAGTCCACCAAGGACAAAATTCATTATCAAGTTTTTGTGTTTAGATTTGATGCTTATGTCTCGTCATTTTTGAGATTTTCCTTCTTTAATGGTGCACTTTAATTTATGCTCATTTAATGCAATTCTTTATTAGTCACTCAATGAAAAGATCATGGATCTGGTATCAGAGTAGTCATCTTTGACTTGAATTTTTTACTGTGAATCCTTACTAGGGCCAAGTATAAGCAGGGTGAAGGAACTCTTAATACTTTCAATCCCGAAGCTGGTTGTGCATCCCGAAGGAAGAAAATGGCATAAGAGAACAAGTGTGATGAACATGAGAAAAAATCTCACATGGTCTTTTATTGCATGTCAGAAATGGTCAAACGAATGTATGGAGATTACAAGAAGAGGATGAAGAATAAAGGGAAGAAAAAGGAATCACATGCAGATGATGATGCTTTGGTAAACCAAGGGGCTAGAAGAGACCCTCCTGAGCCTTCGTCTTCACCTTCGAGTTCAAGTTCTTCTTCCTCTGATCATTCTCATCATTCTCATCACTCTATCTAAAAAGCCTCTTTTAAGAAACCATTATTAAAGCTTGATGTAAAATTTTCTTTACCTATGTTTAATGGAGATGTTAATATTGAAAAGCTAGATAATTGGATCTGATAGGTTGAAGTGTATTATTGTTCTCATCATATTGATGAAGAAGAAGTTAAAGTGCAATTGGATTCTCTTCGATTGGAAGGCATCGCTCTCGTATGGTGGGAGAGAAAGCTTCAGGACATAAGTAAGTATGGTAATATTATTTCCTCGTGGTTGGAATTCAAATCAGAAATAAGGAAGCAATTTTATCCATTAGGGTATTTACATAAACGAATTATAGAATGGATAACTTTAAGGCAAAGTAAAGTTCAAACTATACAAAGTTTCACAGAAGAATTTAGGAATAAATCTCTTGCATTGAAAATTCCTTTGGATTCTTATTAAACTTTATGAAGTATATTGTCACACTTCACAGTTATATTCATCATACTTTGCTCTTGTTTAACCCCATTAGTCTTGACAATGTTTGTGTGCAAGCCACTCACCTTGAGAAAAGGGGGAAACATGTTTAATAAGATCCCACGAAGAAAGCTTCCAATCTCCCACATGAAACTTTTAAGAATTTTAAAAGGAAGGACAAGACAACCGCCACAGTAACGAGAGAAGGAGGAAAGTCATCTTTCACTCATTGCAAGAAAAAAAACCACGATGAAGAACATTGTTGGAAATTTCATCCAGAAAAGAAACCGAAATAGTTCAGTGGGAAGGGGAAGACAAAAACTATTGCTACAGTGCAACAAGATCTTGGTTCCAATTCGGGAGATGAAGGAAAGATCACAATGGTTGGAGTACAAGGTAAATATTCCCTTCATGCTAGTTCAAGTTCAAAAAATGAATCTTATGATGATGAATGAAAGATGAATGAATTATTTCACATCAGGGTTGTATCTAAACACACTAACATAGATACATTATTTCATATGGGTTCCCAAGTAAACTTAATATCTGAAGCACTTGTCAAGAAGATGGGTCTTGAAATGAAACCACATCTGAAGCCTTATCCTCTTGGTTGGGTATGTGATAAATAAAAACTTAATGTCACCAAACAATGTAGGGTCTGATTTTCTATTGCTTCAAAGTTGATTGATGAAGTGTATTTGGGTGTTGTACCAATTGATATATGTGGAATAGTGTTGGGAAGTCCTTATATTTATGATAGAAAAGTAGTGTTATTTTGTCATGAGAACAAATACCACCTTACTAAAGGGGAAGTGGAATATATTTTTAGAGCTCACATCATGAGGGTAAATACAACACTTGTTAGTGCAGGGAAAATGAAGAGACTCATAAACACTAATAATAAATATGTACTCATGGTCGTAAGAGAGAAATATGTTGGGACATCCAACGCTTCAAGAGGATGTGATCCATCTCATGAAAAGGAATTAAATGATATTGTTTCTAAGTATGATTATATTTTTTAGGAACTAGATGGAGTACCTCCTAAGAGGGAAATCCAACATGAGATACATCTTTAGTAGGATTATCCTCTTTCTAATGTGGGCATGTAGAGGATGTTAGTTATGGAGATGAAAAATATCAAGAAGCAGGTACAAGGCTTATTGGATCAAGGGGTCATCAAGCCTAGTTCGTCTCCTTGTGGTTCTTCGATCGTGATGGTGTCAAAGAAGGATGGAACATGGAGAATGTGTGTCGATTACCGGGACTTAAATAAAATCACGATGAAAAATCGATACCCTCTTCCTCGTATAGATGATTTACTTGATCAAATGAAGAATGTTGTTTATTTCACTAAGTTGGATTTGCACAGTGGATATCATCAAATCAAGGTCGGAGAACAAGATGCATGGAAAACATCCTTTAAAACCAAACAAGGATTTTTTGAGTGGTTAGTTATGTCGTTTGGGATTTGTAATGCTTCGACAACTTTCATGCGTGTGATGAATGATGTATTCAGGCCTTTCCTAGATGACTTTATGATTGTATATTTAGACGACATTCTTATTTTTAGTGGGACTTGGGATGAACATGTGAGGCATTTAAAACATGTATTGGATACTTTGCAAAGGGAAAAGTTGTACGTAAAATTGTCTAAATGTGAATTTGGCAAGACTGCACTTGTGTACTTAGGTCATATTATAGGAGGAGGACAATTAAAAATTGATCCTTCCAAAATGAATGTAATTGAAAATTGGCCCGAGACAAAAAGTGTAACCGAAGTCTGAAGCTTCTTAGGTTCAATCCAGTATTGGAGGAGGTTCATTTCCAAATTCTCCTCTATAGCATCTCCTTTGCATGCCTTAACCAGTGTGAAGAACACTTTTCAGTGGGACGAAAAGAAACAAAAATCTTTCTACACTTTGAAGGAGAATATCAATACCGCACCAGTATTAGCATTGTCGAATCTTCAATATCCTTTTGAGATCGATACATATGCTAGTGGATACACCATGGGTGAAGTATTGATGCAATATCATAAGCCTATTTGTTATCACTCTGAAACCTTTAACCAAGTTATTGTTAACTATCCTACATATGATAAAGAGTTGTATGCATTAGTCCAAAGCGTAAAGAAATGGAAGCACTACTTGTTAGGGAAGGAAACAATCATACATAGAGTTCACCAACCCTTATAGTATCTTCAAGAATAGACCAAATTGCAATAATCTTGACACTATAGATTGATGGGTTTTAGACAACAATTTCATTTGGTAATCAAGTACAAAAAGGGTACAAGTAACAAGGTAGCTAATATGATTTCTAGACCTCCTATTATTGCTTCTAATATTTTGAAGAATACTTCTTTATCTCATGATATCTATATAGAACAGTATGCCATCAATGAAGATTTTAAAGAATTATATGAGAAGCTAACCCTTGGTGCACAGGTATAGAACTATTGTCTACATGGAAAAATACTCTACCATCTTGGAAAGCTATGTATTCCTACGAGTGAGTGAGTCCATGTAATATGAGAAGCTCACACTTCTCTTGTTTCTGGGAATTTTGGGGTAGGAAAAACTATGGCTCATTTGTAGAGGTTTTGTTCCTCACCTCAAATAAAATAAATTGTAACTAAATATGTAAAGGGGTGTGTGATTTGTTCTACTTGTAATCCCACTAATAGAAAATCGGGGCTATACTCACCACTTCCTGTTCCATTCCATCCATGGGAAAGTATCTCCATGGATTTTGTAGGGGGTTTACCAATGACCAAAGGGAGTCATTAATATTTTTATGTTGTATTGGATAGGTTCAACAAGATATGTATCTTGATGCCATGTAAAAAGAAGATCATTGTTTAGAAGACTGCTAATCTCTTCTTTCAGTATGTTTTGGTTCACTTTGGGTTACCCACATCCATTGTCTTGGATCGAGATACTCAATTCCTTGGGGACTTTTGGACTAGCTTATGGAGGATTATGGACAACAAATTTAAGAGGATCATTTATTTCCATCCACAGACTGACAGATAGACAGAGGTGGTAAACCGAATAGTGGTAATTTTTCTTCAATGCTACTGCAACAAGCATCCAAAGTTATGGGATGAATAGATACCCTATGGAAAAAAATGCATACAACCGAGATTTAAATTCATGCACTCAGAGTTCACCTTTTGAGACATGTTTTGGGTACCTACCCAAGGTTCCTTTGGACTTGAATATGTATGGAAGAAATTCCAATGTAAGTAAAGAACGAACAGAGGACAAATCCTACAAGTTCATTTAGAGGGTCCAACAGATACACCAGGCAGTCAGGGAACAGTTGGAGAAAAGTCAAACACTATATAAATCTCATCATCACAAGCACAAAGTTGATCATCAGTTCCAGGTTGGAGACTGGGTATGGATTCACATTAGCAAGGAGACATTGAAGGGTGAAGGCAAGAAAATCAATCCCATTCATTATCGACCCTTCACTATATTGGAGAAAAGTGATACCAATTATTTTCGTCTGGATCTTTCACCTTACATGCAGATTTACTCAGTTGTGAACATTGAGAACTTAAAAAATTTTGAGCCTCCCATGAACATGGATCAAGATGAGGAAGTTTCAATACCTTTGGTTGATGAGTTTTCACCTGAGTACTTGGATGAGTTACAAGAATATATAATCCTAGACAAGAGGACAAGGAATTCATGCAGGGGTGATGTTGATTATCTTCGAGTAGGCTTAAAGAGCACACATCCAAGCAAGGAAAAGTGAATAGAGAAAGGCAAAGTGAGGAGAATATTACCTCACTTACCTGTTGATTGATGAAAGCTTTCGGTGGTCCAAAAATATTTTAGTGGGAAGGCGTGATCCAAAAAGGATTCAGAGAAAGATAAGAACAAATCAGAACTCACAGAGGCAACTTAGGACACTCATAATGGCTTCAATAGATAGAGAAAGGGAAAAAATTCAAAGTTCCCAGAAATCTGTGAAAATTACATGATCGTGAAGAGCGCGTCACAAGATTTCTAACGATGCAAACAACTCGTCAAACATAGTTATGGATTGAAAGATATCTATGGTCAAAATTTGGTCAACCTAGCCTAGTCAACAGGGGATGAGTCAGCATCTGTACTGTTGACGTCAACATCCACACAACACACGTGGAAAGAGAAGGAAGGTGACACATGGAATGTTGATTTCATAATTATGTTAGCATGGTAACATGGTAGCACCAAAGGCTTCCATGTGTCACCCAATTTTGGTGTTTTTGGATTGATCTATGGATGAATCGGATCATGCCACATGGAAGTCCATATAGTCCATATGCTGACATGGCATGCTAATTTAGTGTGATGATGTGGCATGATGATTTGGTAGGGAGAAATGTGGACCAGTGAGAGGCCACCATGTAGCTCAATCAAAGGTTGCCACATGGCAGGTGGGAAATGCTTAGTGACAGCCCGTGAGAAATTTTTTGAAAAACATTAGTTTGGTGGGTCTGCCAAATCTGGCGGACCTCACCAAACCTAGCCATGGTTAAATCATTTGGATATGGTTCTAGCACCACTGCTAAACTAGCAGAATGGACATAGTTATATATATATATATATATATTGACCTTGGGACCTCCTCCCTCACATGCACCTTATCTACCCTAACCAACAGGGAACGAGCCACACATTGTAACCAACACCCAAAATAATTATTAAATGTTGCATACACCTAGCCACCAAGCGGGAGGAACGCATACCGTACGACCATTTGGGCATGAAAAATGATACAGTCCAATCATTAATGTAGGCTGCAAAGGCCACAAAAACTGAGATGAATTTCTTCTTGGGCCTGGGAGTGCCAAAGTCAGATCAAGGCATGGAGATAGACATTTTTAGGTAATTCGACGTCAAAAATTCAATGGTGTTATCCGTTTTCTGATCTGATCTTTATTTCTGCAACTTGATTTCGAAATGAGGTATACTTATGTATTTTTCCAAATTATTTTGTTGAGTTAATGAAATATCCTATCCATTTGAGAGTAGGACCCGGAGACGTAGTCCACCAGGGACGAACTTTGTTATCAATTTTGTGTGTTCATATTTGATGCTTATGTCTCCTCTTTTTTTATCTTTTCCTTCTTTAATGATTCACTTTGATTTATGCTCATTTAATGCAATTCTTTAAAAGTCACACGATGAAAAGATCATGGATCATTTGTCCTCTTGATGATCAAAACCAAAGACAATGTTTAAAAAGAATCTTTCCAAGGTTGTGATGCAAATTTGAAATCTGATTTATATGAGTTTGTTAACCAATATGATGAGATGTTTCAGGAACCAAAAGGATTGCCTCCAAAAAGGGGTATCCAACATGAGATACAAATGCGTCAAGATTGTCCTCTTCCAAACATTGGTATGTACAAAATGTCAGTCATGGAGAATGATGAAATTAAAAAAAAAATGCAAGAGTTGCTTGAAAAAGGGGTCATCATGCCAAGAACATTTCCATGTTGGTCACCAATTGTTTTAGTGACAAAGAAAGATGGTACATGGCACATGTGTGTATATTTCAGAGCCTGGAACAAGATTATGTTAAAGCATCGTTATCCTCTTCCTATAATTGATGATTTTCTTGATCAATTGAAATATGATAAGTATTTTACTAAGTTGGATTTGAGAAGTGGATATCATCATATTAGGATTGTTGAAGGAGACACATGGAAGACAACTTTCAAAACAAATCAAGGTTTGTTTGAGTGGATGGTTATACCATTTGGAATTTTTAATGCTTCTGCTACATTCATGAGAGTCATGAATGATGTTTTAAGGCCTTTTCTTGATGATTGTGTGATTGTCTACTTGGATGAAATTTCAATATTTAACAAGTCTCGTGAAGAGCATGTTATGCATGTAAAACAAGTTTTGGATGTCTTAAATAAAGACAATTTTTTTTTTAAGATGTCTAAATGTGAGTTTGGAAAGACCTCACTTATTTACTTGGGACATATTGTTGGAGGAGGAGAATTGAAAATTGATCCTTCTTAGGTCAAATTCATTTTGGGTTGGCCCAAGCCCAACAATGTGACATAGGTAAGAATCTTTTGGGAGCAACAAAATATTGGAGAAACTTTATTGCTAACTTCTCTTCAATTGCAGATCCATTACATGCAGTAAAAAGCATCAAGCAAGTTTTCAAATGGGGAGGCAAGAAACAAACATATTTTTATGCATTAAAAGAGAA
This sequence comes from Picea glauca, assembly GCA_000966675.3. Taxonomy (NCBI): domain Eukaryota; kingdom Viridiplantae; phylum Streptophyta; class Pinopsida; order Pinales; family Pinaceae; genus Picea; species Picea glauca. Next base: position 483,796 of record JZKD02S2348534.1, on the reverse strand, counting down.
TATTAGTTCATCTCTAGTTCTTGCACTTCCTAATTTAAGACAACCATTTGAAATCCAAACAGATGCAAGCAATTATGAAATGGGAGCAGTCTTGTTGCAACATGGTAAGCCCATTTGTTTTCATTCTGAAACTTTTAATGGTGTTGTGATTAACTATCCTACTTATGATAAGGAGTTGTATGCATTGGTGCAAAGTGTGAAAAAATGGAAACATCATTTTTGGGAAAATAAACTATCATTCACATAGATCATCAACCATTGCAATACTTACAATCACAAACAAAGCTACAACAAGCAAGGGACTTCAAATGGATGTGTTTTCTACAACAATTACGCTTTGTTATAAGGTATAAGAAAGGAATTTATAACAAAGTTGTTGATATGATTTCTAGGCCTATTGTTAGTGCTTTAGTTATTCTTAAGAATAATTGTACCATGCATGAGAGCTATGTTGAACAATATGCTTTAGATGTTGATTTTAAAGAGGTTTATGAAACTTTGTGTCATTATAACCAAGTTGAGGAATTGGATTACCATGTGCATGATAAGATTTTGTATCATCTTGGCAAGCTATGTATTCCATAGGGTGAAAGAGTCAACATTATAAGGGAAGCACACTCTTCTCTTATTGTTGACCACTTTGTTGTAGGCAAGACGATGGCTAATTTGTAAAGGTATTGATATTGGCCTAAGATGAATGAAAGTGTTTCAAGATATGTAATATGATGTTCTTTATGTGCTACAAGTAAGCCTAACAATAGAAAGTTGGGTTTGTATACTCCACTTCCAGTTCCTTCTTGTCCTTGGGAAAGCATTTCCATGGACTTTGTAGGAGGTCTACATATGTCTAAAAAGAATCATGATTATATTTATGTTGTGGTTGACCATTTCATAAAAATGTGTATTTTGATGACTTGTAAGAAGCAGGTTACAACTAAACAAATGACATAAATGTTCTTTCATCATATTTGGGTACATTTTGGGTTTCCCAAATCCATTATTTCTGATCACTATTTTCAATTTATTGGGAACTTTTGGTCAATATTATGGGCACTCATGGACCCCAAGATGAAAAAGAGAACAAATTTTCATCCACAAACCGATGGTAAAACATAAGTGGTGAATATAAAATTAGTACATCTTCTTCGTGGTTATTGTAGCAAACATCCTAGGATTTGGGATGAGCACCTACACTACATTCAACATGCTTACAACCGGGATAAGCACTCTTTGACTCAATCATATCCTTTTGAGGCATGTTTTGGTTATTTTCCAAAATCTCCTTTAGATTTTATCTTTGAGAAGGATAATTCTATTGATGGTCATTATGACATTTATAGAGAAAAGAAGTTCATTGAACAAATTCAACTAGTGCATCAAATGGTACAAGAACAGTTAGAAAAGAGCCAAGCCAAGTACAAGACAAGGAATGAAAATCATCGTGTTGATCACAATTTCCAAGTTGGATATGAATTTTGGCTTTACATTAGCAAAGAGAGGCTTAAAGGAGAAGGTAAAAAATTGAAACCAATCAGATATGGACCTTTCAAGATTCTTGAAAATATTGGTAACAATGGCTTCTGTTTGAATTTGCCTCCTTATATGCAAATGTATGTATTTGTTAATGTTGAGAATTTGAGATTGTATGAGCCTCCTTTGATTGATGATCAAGGAGAGAATTTTTATATTCCTTCCATAGATTATTTCTCGCCAAAATATAGTTCATAATTGCATGAGGATACAATCCTTGGCAGGAGCATGAGAACTTCAAAACAAGGGAATGTGGAATACCTTCGAGTGGGTCTTAAAGACACAAATCCAAGAAAATACAAATGGATTGAAGTTGTAAAGGTCATGGAAATGTACCCTCATCTTCATATAGAATGAAATTAGTCTTTTGGAGGTCCAAAAGATTCCCATTGGAAAGGAGTGATCCAGGGGATCAAAATATGCTCAAAAATAAAAGTGATCGGAATTTCTTGAAAATGGATTCGTGCATAGGTATAGTCCTCATTATACCAATGAAATTTTAATAAGTTCAAACATATGTCGTATATGGTAGATATTGTGTTCCATCCACTTTGCCAAACAGGCAAAATTTTGCTGACCATACAATTTGTACAGACCACATGGCAGTTGACAGTACAGTTTGTATGGACTGTACAACTGATGGGGCAGGGTGACATGGAGTACTAACACATGGAAGGTGATGAGTTTCAAGTGCTTAAGTGGCAGGTGATTTGGCAGTGAATACATGGACCAATTGAAGTTCGACATGTGGCATGCTCAGAGCAAATGGGAAGGTGTAACATCCCCAACATCCAACTAGGCTATGCCACATAAAAGTTTCCAAACTATATACCAATTAAAACATATACACACATAAACTATTTATGAAATTTATATATATAAATTAAAATAGACAAATACATTATGCAAATATACATATTCATACAAAATAATAATAATAATAAACATGCAACACGCACAAGAAAAACTCATAAAAATAAATGCATAAATAATTATGCAACATGTAATTTAACACACAATTGACACTTATCTTGGTAAAAATATCACCAACTGCGTGCAGACCTTCCACAAACCTTCTAGTCGTACACCATGCTTCTCATCACTCTCAGTAGTGGGTCACCCCTGAGCTAGGACTAAACTCCACCCACGTAAAGGGATTCCTAACTAAGTTGATGTATCTCAGATAACAGGAAAGACTCCATCAAAAGTGCCAACTAAAACTAATAGCCTACAGTCCCTCATTCCCCACATCCTCGTCCCACCTCAGGAACTGTGCCCCTTCTTTGCTCAACATTCCTTCGACTACCCCACTTCCTTTCTAGGCTTCAACAACAGGTTGGACAGGAAGTCTCCGAGTCATGTAGCTGGAGTTTGGCACCTTCGAGAAATCAATTCCCAACAATTATATCACCTCGAGAGAATTTCTCACGATCCTGACAACCCGCCTCTTCAGTATCCCACATCCTTGAAAAATTTCCTCTTCAGTCCAACTCCCAAGATAACCAGCTACATATATGGGTACATGTATGGGTGTGGGTACAGGTATAGGTATAGGTACAGGAAGGTACAAAGGACCACTGAATGAGTGAGTGAATGATGATGGAATGAATGAACGATTAAAAAATGCACTAATTCCAAGCTATATGTATGCATGTTCCTAACTTGACACTTGTCATGTTGAGAGCTACTTTGGTCCACTTGTCCCCATCCTTAGAACTTAGGATGAAATAATTATCCAAGATGTATACTTTAAGGAATATTAATATAATATTCCTTTTTGGATTAATATCCCTAGCTTAGCCCCTTATACTCAACTTCTAACCCCCCCCCTTTCCCTAACTAGTGGAGCTTAGTCCCCCATAGTTTTTTATCGTGGTCGGTTTACACGCAACAATGTATTATTTTAATGATAAGACATAGACAAAAATAGGCTCACTGGCCTTCAACATCTAAGATCTCCAACCTAATCATCACATAATCATTTTGGCTTATAATAAACTGGATCACCATCCTACAAAACAACATATACACAAAGGCTCTTTGGCTCAAAATCACGCGCACTTAATTTTGTTGCACGCAGTATCCTAGAATGTGCACACTTCATAACTTTAGTGCGCAGTACATGTGCATACTATGCCATTGAAGGTGCATACAAAAATGATATCAAACATCTCACCAACTTAACTACATTTTCATTTAAATTTATAGTTGGGGTTCATCCTAGGGGTATTAAAATCCCCTCCCCTTATTTATGCATTGTCCTCAGTGCATTATGTACACATATACAACCAAAATTTCAAAAATCCTCAAAAATATGCAGGAATTCTTCCCACATAGCATCTTCATACTCACAAGTTGCATCCTCAGGACCGTACTAGGTCCATTGGACCTTTACATACCCTATGGCTAGATTTCGGAGCTGTTTGATTTTCCAATCCAGAATGCATACCAAATGTACTTGGAAAGTGCCTTCTTTCTCCACCTAAATCACATTCCAATAAATAACATGATTAGCATCACGTATATATTTCTTAAGAAATGATACATGAAATACATTATGAATGGTCATTGATGTAGGCAAGGAAAGAATGTATGCTACAGGCCCAATCCTGTCTAGGATTTCAAACAGCCCACAACAACGAGTTACCAACTTTGAATAATTTCCCAACTTTAGGGAACTTCTGTTGGCCTTCACTTTCAAGAATACATGGTCCCACACTTTAAATTCCCTATGAGTTTTGTTCTTATCAGCATAAATTTTCTTCCTGTCTTGGGAAGCCTTTAAATTTTGTTTTATTTTCAACATTTTCTCCTCTATTTCCTTGAGTAAATGTGGCATAGCCACTACTCTATCTGTTGGGTTATCCCATCTTACGGGTGTGTTTCACCTTATGCCATAAAGTGCCTCAAATGGGCTCATATTTAGAGATGGTTTGTACCCATTGCTATAAGCAAACTCTACTAAGTGTAGGTAGTCTTCCAATTTTCATGGTTTATCCATAACATACATCCTCAACATATCCTCAATCACTTGATTCACCCTCTTTGTTTGTCCATCTGATTCTAGATGATAAGATGTACTAAAATTCAAATTTTTTCTAAATCCATTATATAATCCCTTCCAAAAATTTGAGGTAAATTTTGGATCTTTGTCAGACACAATTGTCTTGGGTATACCATGTAATCGAGAAATTTCTCTCATATAAACATCAACAATTTTGTCTTCCTTGTGAGTGAGATTTACTGGAATAAAATGGGCAGCTTTAGTAAGCTTATCCACCACTACCATAATATAATCATGTTACTTGTTTTTTATGGGTAGTTTGGTGATGAAATCCATTGTTACAACTTCCCATTACCACTTAGGAATGGTTAATGGTTGTAGAAAACTAGTTGGGTGTCTATGCTCAACCTTTACCTTTTCACACTCCAAACATTTGGCAATAAAATCTACAACTTCTTTCTTCATGCCTAGTCAATAATATTGGCTCTTGATAGCTGCAATAGTTTTCTGATAACCTGGGTTCCCAACATAAGGTACATTATGCATTTCTCTCAATATCATATCTTCCAATTCATGGGATTTTGGTACATAAATTATGCCCCTGTATATGAGAATTTCATCATTTTCTAGCTTATAGTCTTCAATTTTCTGCTGCAAAATACCTTTTTGTAATTTTTCGATTAATTCCTTGTATTGGGAATCGGATTTTGCAGACTCCAAAATTTTGTCTTTCAAATATGATTGGTACAAGATTATGGCTGTAGCATGCAACTCATGCACTCTTTTGTTGAGTGCATCAACCACTTTGTTCTCTTTCCCTTTGATATTCTTTATATCAAAGTCATATTCACTAAGAAATTCTAACCACCTGCATTGCCTAGCATTTAGAGTTGGTTGATCAAATAAATATTTTAGACCATTATGGTCTGTCCTCATCTCGAAGCTTTTTCCCATGAGGTAGTGCATCCACTTCCTCAAGGCATGCACTATGGCTTCCAACTCCAAATCATGCATGGCATAGTGCCTTTAATGTTCCTTCAACTTCCTTGATTCATAACATACAACAAACCCATTTTGACTGAGGAATACACCAAGTCCTTATTTACATGCGTATGTGCATACAATGAAGTCTTCATTTGGATCTGCAATCCTTAAAATTGGAGCACTAGTTAATAAGTGCTTCAAGTGTTGGAAACTCTTTTCACAATCCAATTTCCACCAAAACTTCACACCCTTCTTTTGCAAGGAAGTGAGTGAGTGTGCAATATTTGAGAATTCTTCAATAAATCTCTTGTAGTATCTTGCAAGGCCCATGAATGATCTGACCTCTATCACATTCTTTGGCGTTGGACATCCTCTAATGGATTCTATCTTCTTATGATCCACTGATATCCCTTCCTCTGAAATGATATGCCCGAAATAATGAATTTCCTTCTGATAAAATGAGCACTTGCTCAATTTTGCATACAATTGATGCTCCCTTAATACTTGTAACACCATCCTCAAGTGTTTTTCATTCTCTTCCTCCGAATTATACTATATAAGAATGTCATCTAAAAATACAATGACAAACTTATCTACGTATTCTCTGAAAATACCATTCATTAAACACATGAAGACAGCTGGTACATTTGATAACCAAAATGGCACCACTGTGAACTCATAATGACCATACCTTGTTCTGAAAGCAGTCTTGATGACGTATTCTTCTTTAATTATTACTTGAATATAACATGACCTGAGATCAATCTTGGAGAATATTTTTTCATATTTCAACTGATCAAAGAGGTCATCGATCCTTGGCAAAGGATACTTATTCTTCACAGTTACCTTGTTCAATTGCCTAAAATTAATGCAAAGTCTCAATGTTCCATCCTTTTTCTTCACAAATAAATTTGGGGCACCCCAAGGTGACACACTTGGGCGTATATACCCCTTCTTCAGAAGCTATTCAATTTGCATTTGAAATTCCTTCAATTCTGGTGTACTCATCCTATAAGGAGTCTTGGATACTGGAGCTACTCCACGCATCAAATTTATGGAGAAATCAATGTCTCTTTTAGGGGGTAATCTTGGTATTTCATTAAACACATATTCAAACTCTTTTAGGAATGCATAATATTTAGTATTTGACACCTTGTCTTTAGGTGTCTCTTCCATATGTCCTGTAAATATTTGACACCATTTTTTGTAACATTTCTTCAACTGCAATGATGAAATTTCTCTGATGGTTAATACTATGGGAATTCCATGCATTGTTCATAGGTTCCCTTCCTCATCCAAGAAAGTAAATGAATTTTTATGAAAATCTAGGATAGCATGATGTTGGTAAAACCAATCCATCCGAATTATACAGGCATAAGAACCTAAAGTCAAGATGTTCAAATCTACCGTAGTGTTTAGTCCACTCATGTCCATAGGACATGACTTAACCATGTCATTAACTTTTCTTTTGGCTCTAGTAGCCAGCTACACCAACCAAGATTTTCCATGCTTGCTTCTTGTCAAATTAACTCTTTCCACCATATTAGGATCTATATAACTATGACGAGCTTCTGAATCAATTAAAATAACAATGGTTTGGTTGTTGATGAAACCTTCCACTTCAATCATATGTGGTTGATACTCTGCTTGTTTGTTGTCCAGGGCTTCATAGATCCTTGGTACATTTATACTCATGTCCTCCTCTGTTTCATCTTGTTGTACATTGTGAACAATCCTCAATTTTTCACCTCTATGAGGATAATCTCTAAACATATGATCTCCTTGACAACCCCAACATTGAATAGGTGGTTCCCTTGGCCTTTGACCCCTTGTCTCATTCGTTCTGGGTTCTCTAGAAGTTAGTTGTCCCTGAGGATTGTTTTTGAAGAATGGTGGCTTAGTTCCCTTCTTCCTCTAATCCCTCTTGAATTTCTTCTTGTCTTCCCAAGATTTTTGGAAACTTGGCCTTGTGTTTTGCTAATCATATAGGCATTTAGCTTGCCTTATGGTCTCCTCCAATGTTTTGGGATCATCATATTGTATTTTTTCACTAATGAATGACGGAAATCCACTCAAATACCTGTGAATCTTAATTGTCTCATCCTTTATGAAAAAAACATACTTCACCAGTTCTAAAAACCTTCTTTCATATTCATCTATGGTCATACTCCCAAGCTTGATTTCAAAGAACTCTTTCATTTTCTTGTCATATTATCTCTTAGTCAAGTATTTATTTTCAAAATACTTATTGAATTCCCTCCAAGTAACATTTTTATCTTTAATGTGTTGCACCTACACAAGTTGATCCCACCACATGAATGCCTTTCCCTTGAGTTGATAGATGGGAATACTTCCTTCTGCGTGAGAAGAATAATTGTGAAATTGAAAATACTTTCTCATGCCTAGCATCCATGTCTCTACATATTCATCCTTCTTGTGCTCACCATCAAATGTATGAGGTTTGATTTTTATAATTTCTACTAGTAGCTCATCCACCCCAGACCTCTTATGCTTCTTGACATGGGATGAAATTGAGTTTTTGTGTGCTCTCTTATTGTAATGCCTTGGGGAGTGATGGTGGTGTCTTCTAACACTTCTTGTTCTTATTTTCTCATCAGGAGACCTATTGGCACAAGGGCAGACCCAGGGTTCAACGCTTCAACAACACACCAACAAAACCATAACTATCGTCCATTTCAACATCACCTGCGAAGAAGATGAAGTCTCACCCGAGGTAGAGGTAGGGGCGGTTGCATGAATCAAGTGTCTACAACCTAGCTGGGACACATATCTATGATTACAACACTAACAGAGCACTTAGAATTTAACATTCATCAGTATTTAACCCTTATTCACATCGCAGGTCGAAACCCCAGTTACATATCAACGCAGTATTCAACAAGATCTAATACATCCAAGCACTTAGCATATAGAAATAGATCAGATCTAGCATTCATTCACATTACTAAGAAATAGGCTACTATATCAAACACATCTATCATATATCACTACACTAAGCATAAATCACATCAATAACACAACAAATACAATGCACAAAGAAACCACAACACATGATAAACATAGGTCACCCCAATGTGGGGCTACGTCCACCAACTCTTCTCTTGTTTATTGTCTTCTTTCAATATTATACAAGCACAGAGCCACAAGAACCCACTCCACATAGGACACGAGATTTGTGCGCACCTCACTAGATCATCCTTCCCTAAGATAGGTTTGAGCACACATCCTTCTTACAATCTTCACAGAAACTTCTTACAATCACTTTCACTTAGCTCTACAAGTTTTTGACACACAGTATGCACAAAGCATTCACAACTGTTCGCACTTAGCTCACCAACCACATTTCACATCTAACTCTCTCCTACTTACATCACCTAGCTTTCTATTTATACATTACAAAAGGGCCTAAACATGGGTAAACCCAAGGGCCGACATCCCATACCCGTTACATACACCCTAAACCCAAAAATTCCCTAATAAGGGGCCAAGATCCTGCGATCTCTACTTCGCCTTGCGCTCCACCTTCGACCAGACTTTCAAAGTCCCAAAATTGGTCAGATGTGACCAAGTTTCACCAAATCTTGGTCAAGGGCCAACAAGCCCCCAACACTCACTTGTGACTCGTCCTGAGTCACTCTGATCTGGGTAACTCTGCCTCAAATGCCTCTAGCTTGGCTCTAGCTGCTTTGACCTGTTGCTTTGCTAGAGCCTCCTGCTCGGTGAACTCTTCAATAAAATTCTTCGTCACAGGTCCTTCCAAGCGTTGCTCCACCATGGTGACCACTTGTTCCAGTTCTTCACCTCGTCCTTCAATTTCCTCAAAATGTATACAAGATGCATCCTGCACTGGCTGGAGTAGTTGAGTCACTTCCATGACCTTTCTCTAGATGACATGGAATTGTTGTTGAACTGTGCATTGTTCCTAGGATCATTTCATCCTCTTGACCATTGGTAGTGGATTCAAATGCGTGTTTACCATTGTTTCTTGTTTCTTGGCCTCCTGAAGTTGTGACTCTAATGTCCTTAGTTTAGGGTCCTCTGCAAGGCGCTCGTAAGTCTGCGCACTTCGAATGCTAATATATTTACATTATAAGGCCAATGCCTTGATTCCATAGACTGTGCTTCAAGCAATTTCTTCTCTTTGGTCTCGCACTTCCTACAAAGTTCTCAACATTGCTTTTAACTCCAATTATTATATCCTCTGTTGGAGATGTTGAATGGCTTCAACAAGCTTCCCTACTTGGCTTTCCACTGGGTCTTCTTCCGTCTGTTCTAAGCCCGTCATAAAGAGAAGTGCTCTAGTTATTGATTCTTTAACTCAATCTGCTCTGCGAGTAGTTGTTCCTTCTCCTTTTGGATCTGTACTCTATCCTCTACAAACTTGGCTTGAATGTCATCTTTTTCCTATTGCGCAACTTGACATTTCTCTCTCGATTCGTCTTTTTCTTGCTTTAGGGCCTCTGTGGCATGTTCTTCTTCTTCCTGAACATGACGAAGGTGAGCTTCGGTCACATATACTATTCGTCATAGCTGGGCAAGTTCATCTCCCAACTCTATTCCTTCTGATGACAGGGGCACAGTAGACACTGTGCGGCTGAAGCAGAGGGCTTGTTGTACCCCTTTCAGTTCTAGTTCAATTTTTTCATACATGGTCTCTTGTTTAGCTTCATTTTGTTGTAATATGTCTTCTAAGGTATCTGAGACAACGATGATGATGAAATCTATGTCATCCGTCATTCTCAAAGTTTGCATCTATGGTTTACTATATTTGGACTTCTTCCACGATGTAGGTTTCGTGGGGGAAGCCTTTCTTTTCTTGGAGGTCTCATCTTCATCAATAGGGTCCCTAGGTGGTGTTACTTCACCTAGTTTTTTCTTGTCTTCTTCTCCTTTGTCCTCTTCTTTGTCTACTTTGTCATCACCTCCCCCTCTAGGTGAGTCTAAAGAAGTCTCTTCTGATGCACTGTTCAGGTCCTATACCTCTTCTTTTTTCTTCCTTCTGCTACTATTGGGTGCATCATACTCTTTGCAAGTAACTATCGAACTTCCGATGAGGTTGGGGTCAAATAGTTTTTCCTGGTCGACTAGTATACGAAACTATGCAAGCCATTCCTTAGTGATTTCTTCCATGTCCTCCTCTGTGAGTCTATAGTAACTCTTCATCTCTTCTTTGTGTTTGTCTATGCGTAGTGATATAAATAAAATGTCTATCTGTGTGGAACTTCACAAATGGTATGAACCTGTGTAGGGTGTTCAACGTCATCTGAGGGAAAGACTCAATATCCATCTTCAACTATAGGTAGTAGGTGTGGAACAACGCATTTGACTACCATTGTTTCACCATATAACTCAAATATGAAAGCGTGGTGAAATTCGTAGCTAAGGGTTATGATGGCTCAATCTCAGGGAAGGTCATACCTTCCGTCATTTCCCAAGCAATGAAAGCGATGAGGATTAGTAGCCAGTTGAAGTGGAAATCGTAGCCCAGATCCTGAGCTTCGCAACAATATTTCTCTAATTGGTTGACGAGGTAGCTCACCCAGTTCATTTGTATCCCTTCCATGCATTTTCCCTTGAGGTAAAAAATGAACCCTATGACCTGCGTGGGTTTGTTATTCCTTACTAGATTACCAGTGATCAACTAGTAGGCTAGGCGCACTGCACCATTCTGAATGGAAGCTACCTTGTAGCCTCACTTCCCCTTTTTCACATCACCATAGGTATCTTTAATTTTTTGCACTAGAGCACGATCTATAGCCTTCCTTGGATAAAATTCTTGTGGATCTAGTCCTTGCATGCTTAGTCTGGTGATCCAATGGATCAACATGAGATCTATGGTGATGCGTATGTCCAGCCACAGATAACTGCCATGGAAGCAAGACAACAGGAATTTAATGCACATTTTAACCTCCTGGTGCCTTCCAATGTCTTGTATCTTCATCAAGCTCAAGATAGTGGACTCGTGATATCCATAGTCCATGGCTGAGGGGTGATCTTTGACTTCTTCCCCTTCGTCCTCGTTAAGTACTTGTATGGGGTGATCATTCCATAATTCTTGTGATCTCCCAAGTTGAAGTCACTGATCTTCAATGTCATGATTTGTCCTAACTGTAGTCCAACTGCATGTATCCCCTTCTAGAGGTATTTAGTGATCGAGGTGTAGTCAAAGTCCCTCGGGACACTGTCATGGCTCACCGCACCAGCTAGAGGCATGATATAATCGAGTAGGATATAAGGGATGAGCTTCGTATTCGCCAAGTCATCACAATGCTTGGTTCATTTCTCTGTCACATCTCGGGATGGTCCAGATCCACGAGCAGTCAATAGGGATGCTTGCACTCCTCTCGTTGATGAGGCTTGGAATCCTATAGACATGACCTTCTTAGCCATGAGGCCTATGAGGATCTCTTCTATAGATTTCTCTACTTCTCTGAAGTCACCCGACATGCACTCTCAAAATCAGGTATCTCAGGCCGATGATCAAATACCCAATGTAACAGAATGGGTGGTGAGCTCTCAATAGGCACTGCACAAAAGAAACTAGTTCTCTTTGGGATCGAATAATCATAATTGGCAAAAGTTTTCTCGATGCAACGCATGATGGGATAAATAGTAAATGTCATACTAGACTCCTTTAATGGGAATGAACACCTTAATCAATGCAATTCCATTTGTTATGGTGTGGTCCCAAAGGTTTAATGGCGATATTTCTGGCCATAACTGTGGTTCAAGCCATTCTGGAGCATCGGCCTAACGATCGGGATGCCTCCAATGGTCATATTGCTTCGCCATGGCAAAGTGTCAATATTCATTTTTATGATATCTCGATGAAGTTCCATTTCTACAAACCTTCCTTCTATGAAGTCCTCCCTAGAACTTCTTGTAACTTTTCTAACTTTTCTTTCTTCTTTCTCATCTTTCTGACTTTCTTTCCTATAATCTGAGTCACTGGTTTCATCTTTCCATTATTGTTCATATCTCCTCTTAGCATAGTAACTTTTCACCGTGGAGGGTCTTTCATAAGGTTTGAGGGTAATACTTCTTCTCTTTTTGGGGTAGGTACTTTACTCTCTTGTATAGACAGGTGTTTCAAGTCTTCCTGTGTTCTTTCAACTTCGACGTCTAGATCTTTGGTCATCAATAGCTTTGACTGGTCCTCTTGTTCTTCTAGTAAGTGTGCTATTCTCCTAGCCATGAAATCTCTTAGTTATTTCTTTTTTTGTTCTAGATCCTCCTCCTCTTCTTGTTTCCTTCGTGTATGATATTTCTCAATCCATGCTTTTCCTAGTAAAATAGAAAATGGGGCATTGTTCTCAACAAATTTAACGATCTCAAATTCTTCTTCTGTCGAAGTTCCATGAGCACTCATAGTTGTCTGTCTTCCACATAAGGTTATCATATTTCCCCTAAATAATCCTATTCCTCCCAATGAAGGAACCATAGCATGCTTTCCCAAAATTTTCCAAGTTCTTTATGTCATGATATTCACACGTGTTTCCTCATTCAGAACACAGTCTATGTCGAAGTCTCCTATCTTGTTTCGATGCATTCCTTCTTGTTTAATATCTCTGATAAGTTGATATCTCTATGATCATTCAGGGTTTCTTTCATATATAATAATATAGTCTCTGGTTCTTTTTGGGGTTCTATCATATCCTTAGTTTCTTAGCCTGTCTCATAGTTTTCTTGTCTGATATTCATCTTTTCAACTTTAGAAATCATTTTAGGGAAATCCAAAACTTCATGGTCCATAGATTTACAACAAAGACAACTAGGACCTCTACCAGGGCATTCCTTAGCAAGACTTCCCGGTCTTCTGCAACTATAACAAAGAGTTAGTCCTCTCATTCTTTTAAATGACCCCTGACCTTTATTATACTGCGCACCGAGATCACAATAACTAACCTACAAAAAAATATTTCTCTGATCCTGCATCCATTTGTTAGTCCAAACATTCTTTCTATGCATAGGAATAACATATCTTTCACTATTCTTATTAGATCTACTCATATCCAATATTCTTTCTTCTAGCTATGCCCTAGTTTCTAGACTAAGACAAAATCCATTAGACATACCTAGATCCATTCTTTTGAAACAAAATTCTTCACTTATATTACCTTTCTCAGATCAAAAATCTTTAATACCTTACCTATTTTATTCAGATATGATTCCTTTCTTAGCACAAATCTTCACAGTCAAGTAGAATACTGCACACTAAAGAAACAGATCTATGCAAAGAGATTTTTTTTTTCTTCAGTTCCCAACAATCATAGTTTCAAGTCTCAACAACAGAACCATTTGTTGGTACAAGGGAAAACCTAGGGTTCAACACTTCAACAATGCACCAACAAAACCCTAACTATCATCCCTTTCTGCAACACCTGTGAAGTAGATGAAGTCTCACCCAAGGTAGAGGCAGGGGAGGTTGCAAGAATCAAGTGTCTACAACCTATTTGGGACACAGATCTATGATTACAACACTAACAGAGTACTTAGCATTTAACATTCATCAATATTTCACCCTTATTCGCATCGCAGGTCGAAAAATTAGTTACAGAGCAGTGCAATATTCAACAAGATATAATACATCCAAGCACTTAGCATATAGAAATAGATCAGATATATCATTCATTCACATTACTAAGAACTAAGCTACTGTATCAGACACATCTAGAATATATCACTACACTAAGCATAAATCACATCAATAATATAACAACTATAATGCACAAAGAAAACACAACACAGGATATATGTGGTTCACCCCAGTGTGGGGCTACATCCACCAACACTTCTCTTATTTATTGTCTTCTTTCAATCTTCTACAAGCACAGAGACACAAGAACCCACTCGGCATAGGACAGGAGATCTGCATGCACATCGCTAGATCCTCCTTCCCAGAGCTAGGTTTGAGCACAAAGCCTTCTTACAATCTACCCACAAGCTTCTTACAATCACTTGCACTTATCTCTGCAAGTTCTTAACACACAGTATGCATGAAGCATCCACAATTGTTTGCACTTAGCTCAACGACCACATTTCACATCTAGGTCTCTCCTACTTACATCACCTAGATTTCTATTTATATATTACAAAAGGGCCTAAACATGGGTAAACCCATCAGCCGACATCCCATACCCATTACATAAACCCTAAACCCAAAAATTCCCTAAGAAGGGGCTAAGATCCCACAATATTTGCTTCTCCTTGCGCTTCATCTTCGACCAGTCTGTTGAAGTCCCAAAATTGATCAAACATGACCAAGGCTCTCCAAAAATTGGTCAAGGGCCAACAATACCTATGACTTACTGATTTTCTTGAGCTACTCTCCTTATCCAATTTCTTTTTTATTTTGTTCAAGCTCTGCATTAACTTCATGTTGAAGTCCTCCTACTGCTCCTTGGATTTCATAATACTTTCATTATCATATTTATGGATTTGGAAATCCTTCTGCAAATTTTTAATGGTCTCTACCATATTCATGTTTTCATCCCTTCCTTCTCCATGTCCATTGGATTTTGTTCCTTAAATGCCCATATGGACATCCATCCCTCTGATTTCATATTCCTGGATGTAAGCCCCCTGTGCATATTCCATTCTTCTACACTTTGTGTTGACCCTCATCTGATCTAATTGTTGCTAACTCTGCAAAATGTGTAGCCAACAAAACTTTTTCAATCTAATTGTCTCATCAATTTCATGAAAAAAATATGAACCATTCTGGTTCAATAATATATGAGAATTAATTCTTCTGATTTCCTGAAAAATTGATTGTGAAGATCAATTTTCTCCATGAATAGTTATATTCTACTATCCAAGACCAGTCAAATACCTGCTTCCATGCTCAATTTTGAGTCTTGAGAAGACATTTATGGCCTTTTGAAGTTAGCGGGGTCTTAAATGTTAGAATATTTAGACACTTAGGAGTTAGTTAAGATCTACTTGGTCTAATATGTCGTTAGGTAAAAGTGTGTATCTTTTGTATGCATTAGTATGCATTTGTAGTTAGGAAATCCGATGGTCATGATATGTTCCCGACATAGAGTGATCCGACGGTTCATACTCTCCTCGATCTTAATGGTCATTGATCCGTGGCTTAACACCCCATTGGTCCATTATCTCTATTTAAAGAGCATGGAGGGTCATTTTCCGATGATCGATTGTGAGAAAATCTCTTGTAAAATCTCTCTGTAATTTTTTTCTTTGCATTAATAAACTGCTCCAAGTGGTTGTGTTGGCTGGGGTTGTGGATGTTTCCCCGTAGGGGTTTTACCATGTGAAAACATTAGTGTGTTGATCTTTGATCTAGTTATGTGAGTGGTTATTGAAGGTGCTCGTCCACTATTGGAATACCTGTGTTTTCGAACATGATATCAGAGCCTGTTTGAAGACCCGCTCCTGTTGTAGATCGAGATCATGAAGCCGAGTTTCCTCATCTCCATTTTCTAACATTTCCATACATTTTTGGGCTGAGAGGACTATTCCATTGCATCCAGAGCACTCGTTGCATTCAGGAACACTTTTCGTTTCACTCGAAAAGGTTTCCGTTTTCCCAAGATACGGCCATTACAGTTAGATCCGGAGGTATAAAGTCTGAATATGCATTTTTCTAAATTTTTTTGCAAAGTTTTGATTTTATTTCAGTTTGTATTTTTTATTTCTGGGCTGCTACTCTTTTAGATCTACATATGCTCTTTTCCCTACACCTTGTGCGGTCTCAGCAAATCAGAAACAGATATGAAAAGGTGCATCTTCCAGGTAAGCTAACCGAGATCTAACCCTTGTTGTCATCGAGAAGCGAAATTATTTTCTTGTGTGAAAAGAGTTTTTTTGGAGCATGCTCTCCAAGGCCATCTTCCACAAAAACAACAACAACAAAAACACCCCCAATTCTCCTTCTGAAAATTACAATATGTTTTGCTAGACCATTTGGTTAAAACTTGCCTTATTAAGTAAGAGGTCTTGAGTTCAAGTCTCTCTTTTGTTACCTTTTTTTGAAAAAGTTCATGCTAAAAATTGTAAAGTGCATTTTACTTCAAGTATAAAGGTGAATCACTATAAGTAGTTTTATATTTTATTTTAGAGTTATTTTGCATGCAACTTTTCTATTATAAGGTAACCTCATTGTAAAAGTGATCTCCACTTCTCTTTATAAAAGTGGGTCACTTCATAAAGTAGCTTACACTATCACGTGGTTATTTGGTTACCGTTTATGCCTTTTTGAAAAGGGGCATAACTCTCACATCGGAAGTCTATTTTTAGTGTCGTTTTTTTTAAAACCGCATAACTTTTCGAGATCTTTCCATCCAGATCATTAGTTTCAGTTTTTAAATCCACATTATCTACATATTTAATATGGCTTCTACAAGTACTATCATGCTTACCAGTGACAACTACTTCCAATGGAGATCTCATATGGAAGATTTATTAAGAAGTAAAGGCTTGTACCGAATTACCATGGGAAAGGAAAAACCCCCCACTGATGATGATAAGAAAGCCAAATGGGATAATAGGAAAGATGAAGCACGTGGACTAATTGGAATGCCCATCTCTCCTAATCTAAGGTACCACCTTCAAGGAATTGATGACCCCGAAGCATCTTGGGACAAGATTAAATCTGTGTTTGGTAAACTCAATATTATTCAAGCACAACAGTTAGAAAATCAAATACAAACCTTCATTCCAAGTGATTTTTCTTGCCTTGGAGACTATCTATCTAAGTTTAAAACACTCAGAATTTTATCTGAAGAATGTAAGATAGTAATGAAGGAAGAGCGTTGCATATATCTTATTCTTTCTAAGCTAGGTAGTGCATATTCTATGTTTGTATCTACCTTCTATGCCATGAAAGAGGTTGTAGGGAAAGCTTATGTACAACCCACTCTTGAGTTCTTTTGTACTTCCTTGATTAGAGAGGAAGATAAGCTTGTACAACTTGGAGTGATCAACACTGCAGGCACCTCAAACAAAGCCTTAGTTGTCCAACAGAAAGATAAACCCAATTATCCCAAGAAGAAACATCCTCGCTACAACAACAAACAACCTAAGGGTCCCAAACTCGCTTAGATAGCTTCAGCTCCTAATGGTGACAAAGGATCAAAATATAAAAAGAATACTA
>JZKD02S2348534.1:404793-454483 GCA_000966675.3 Picea glauca | reverse complement strand
TTCCCTGTAGGGGTTTTACCACGTGAAAACATCGGTGTGTTGATCTTTGATCTGGTTATGTGAGTGGTTACTGAAGGTGTTCGTCCTCTATTGGAATACCTGTGTTGTCGAACATTAAAATTTACCCTCCATTGTTTGTCCTGTAACTTCCTCATAAAATCTTTGTTTGACGAATGGTTTACACCATTAGAAATCTCTCTCTGGGCTCTTTCATTTGAGATAAAAGACATAAAATACCTTGGTAAACTCTGTTCTTAGGGTTTTTGAGTAGATAAAAACATTGTTTAGGGCCTCAAAAATGCATTGCAAAAAGATGACCTTCAAACAACATAAAATGTCACAGAAATTCATTGGATTTCTATTGTTGTAGACCATCCAAATGACTTTACACACACAAATTTGAACCTATACACCCATATTTATCATGTGTAGCAACACCATAAGGTATCACATGCTTCGTGAACCTATAAACAATGTGGATGACTTCTACGTCGCGCCAATACCTAGTGCACACTACTTTTTTATCACGCACCAATACCCACTGTGCACAATTTTGGTTCATGCACTAATACCTGTTGCACGCAATTTTTGTGTCGTGCGCTAACATTCCACATGAATTTCACTCTATGCACTACAGCATGCCAAATTTTAGTATGTCCCCACTGCGCACCAGTGCTTCACACGTACCATTGAATAAATTGTCATGCGACAGCATATACCCACATTGCGCATGCACCAACATAATTCCTCTACACTCTGTCAATACTACGCACACCATGTGCACCATTATTATGTGTGCACACACCGCATGTGCTAGTCTTATGCATTCACCAGTCAATCCGCACCACGCAATGATAAATTTAGTGCTCATATCTGTGCACCATTATTTTTCATGCATTACCACTTTGCACCGTGCAATGCCAAATTTAAGTGTGCAAACTTGTGCGCCAATATTTTCCGTGTATTACCACTTTTCATGACTAAGCACCAAATTTAAGTGTGTAGACCCGTGCACAAATATTTTCCGTGCATTACCAAACTGCACCACACAATGCCAAAGTTAAGTGTGCACACCCGCGCGCCAATATTTTCTGTGCATTACCACTCTACAGCATGTAGAGCCAAATTTAAGTGTGCACACCCGCATGCCAATATTTTCAACACATCACAAGATTTTCACTATGCATCATGCATTTTTAGTGTGCACACATGCATCGATTCTTTTTTTTTATGCGCATCAATTACTCATGAATTCTACTACAGAAATTGGGCTTTTGCCAAAAACATTTCCCTATTTTTACCATAGACATTCTGCAACTATGAAATTTGTTCAATTTCACCCCGATAACACCAATTCAACCTCTAAAACAACAAACGCTACAGGTTGACATTCCTGGAACGAATTTTTCTCAAAATCAATTCACGAATTGAGAATTTTAATGAACTAATCTCGCTCCATTTGTCATGGCTTCCCTGTAACTTCAAATTTGACTAATTCCAGGTTTGAATTTGCTAGAACAGATACTAAATTAATAATATCTTACCACTTGGCCAAATTTCTCAATTTTCCCATGAATTTAACAATAGAAATTGGGACTTTTTCTCAATTCCACACAATTACTTCTAATTTTTATCATGGATGCTCTATAGCTTGAAATTTGGCCACTTCGAAATCAATTCTTTGTGAAATTTCATGTCAATTCAACCTCCTCGACCCATCTAGGCTCAGTGTTGAAAACTTGAGCTCTGATACCATATGGAAACATCCCCAACATCCAACTGGGCTATAACACACAAAATTTTCCGAACTGTGTACCAATTAAAACATATACACACATAAACTCTTTCATAACTTTATATATAAAAATTAAAACAGAAAAATACATTCTACAAATGTACATATTCATACAGAATAATAATAATAATAATAATACACATGCAACAAACACAACAAAAAAACCCATAAAAATAAATGCATAAATAATAATGCAACATGTAATTTAACACACAATTGGCACTTATCTTGGTAAAAATATCACAAACTGCGTACAGACCTTCCACAAACCTCCCATCCTTATACCACACTTCTCATCACTCTCAGTAGTGGGTCACCCCTGAGCTAGGGCTAAACACCACCCAGGTAAAGGGATTCCTAACCAAGCTGATGTATCTCAGACAACAGGAAATACTTCGTCACAGGTGCCAACTAAAACTAACAGCCTATAGTCCCTCATTCCCCACATGCTTGTCCCACCCACGGAAGTGATCCCCTTCTCTACTCAACAGTCGTTCGACTACCCCACTTCCTTCCCGAGCTTCAACAACATGCCGAACAGAAAGTCTCAGAGACCTGTAGTTATAGTTTGGCACCTTTGGGAAAACAATTCTCTCACCTCGAGAGAATTTCTCATGGGCCTGACAACCCACCTCTTCAGTATCCCATGGGCATGAAAACCTACCTCTTCAGTCTAGCTCCCAAGCTAACCATCTACAGATACAGGTACATGTACAGGTGTGGGTACGGGTAGAGGAAGGTACAAAGGACTACTGAATGAGTGAGTGAATGATGATGGAATGAATGAATGATTGGAAAATGCACTAAGTCAAAGCTATATGTATGCATGTTCCCAACTTGACACTTGTCATGTTGAGAGCTACTTTGGTCCACTTGTCCCCATCCTTAGAACTTAGGATAAAATAATTATCCAAACTTTATACTTTAAGGAATATTGATATAATATTCCTTTATCCCCCTTATCCTTAACTTTTATCCCCCCCATTTCCCTAACTAGTGGAGTTTAGTCCCCCATACTCTTTTATCATGGTCGGTCTACATGCAATAATGTATTATATTAATGATCAGACATATACAAAAATAGGCTCACTGGCCTTCAACGTCTAGGCTCTCTGTCCTAATCATCACATAAGCCTTATGGCTTATAATAAACTGACTCACCAACCTATAAACCAACATATACACAAAGGCTCTCTAGCCTCAAAATCATGTGCACTTAAGTTTTTTGGGTGCAGTATCATGGAATGTGCACACTTCATCATTTTAGTGCAGAGAACATGTGCACACTATGCCATTAAAGGTGCATAAAAAATGATATCAAATAGCTCACCAACTTAAGTACATTTTCATTTACATTTACAATTGGCATTTGGCCTAGGGGTATTACAGAAAGTGCCACGTGGCCCAGCAAGGGGTCGCCACATGGCACCCTGTAATTGGTTGATTGATTAAAAGGTTTGTTTGGAATCTACTGGATTTGAACTCGCAACTTTCGGGCATGAGAGTGACTTGGAGAGGGATAGGATACCAACCCACACACATTTGTTTCTTAACCATACAGTCTAAAACAAATATTTGAATTTGCAATAGGTTCTAGTTTGGGCGTAGTCCAGGCCGAGGCTTAGCCCCAACCCATGGTCACCACACCAAACACATTTACCACATGAACATAGCATGAAACCAAAGGGTGTGGGGGAACCAACAGATCCAATCCCGCAGACACATGGAATTACCATATGACCATGCATGGTGTGATCCAACGACTAGTCCACTAGCACGCAAGGTTAGGTCAACGCCCAACCATATGGGGCCACGCAACCATAACCTCTACCGAGAAATGTGTTTGTTCCTCCTAACCATTCAACATGTTTCCACGATTTTCATAACAGGAGTGGTGCTGGGTTTTTGGCACGCGAAATGCCCGTGAGCTAGGTTAGTCACACACAAGAGCATTTTGGTGAGAAGAGACAACAAAGAATTGGGAGAAAACTTCCAGAGTTGTATTTTTCTCAGGTTTTGGCCAAAACAGGTGTACAAAGAACCCGAATAGGGGTTTTTGTACATTCTAGAGCCATTGAAGCCATCTATTTTTCATTATGATAATTGTAAATAACTTATTTTGACACTTTGAGCATTAATGAAAAATGATCCATTGGAAGCTGGACCAGGAGATTGATCCCAAGAGATGGGTGACCTCCTTTATCATTTTGTTGTGTTAATGTCTTTACTTTGATGGCTATTATGTCTTTTTGTGTTGCTCATGATTAAGTAAAAAATCATTAATTTTTGTGTGTTTGTAACTTGATCCTATTACCCAAGCAAATACAATTTACACTTGCAATTTTTAAGACCCTCTAGCCTTTTCATTCTCAAATCATGTTCGACAACAAGAAATATATTCACACATTGGGATTCGTACAATGTCATGGATTCCATTAGACCCTATCGGTGGTTTCCTCTCCTTTGTCAATAGTTTTTGTTATTGGCTTCTAGTCATAGGGTCTTTCATGTACTACTTGCATATAGTGCTCTTGAGAGATGCACATGGTCATTGGTTCATGAACATCCTATTCATATGAGCTCTTCCTAATCATCAAGCTATTTCTTTGAACCTCACACTGGATGATGTGAGATTCCTTAATCATCTCTTTTCAGCAAGTCTCCTTCCATCGAATTTAGCTCATCTATTATGTAATCAAGATATAGAGTTATATGAGTACCTAGAGGCTTGGAGACATCAGTGGTAGGTTCTCCCACCATCGATAGTTGGGAATACATTAATATCTTTTGATCTATGGATTCTTCAAGTGTTCGGTATCAACACCCTTATTCATAGTTATGGAATGTACTGAGTTCCTTGACACCTAATTTCATCATTGGTGAGTTGTATCACATTTGTTAATGGTGTACCTCAATGACCAATAATCAAACGAAGTCTGATTATATTTGAATTCAACTCCTTTGTTCACATGATGTAGAATTTCACCTTCGGTGTATAGTGTAGAAGTCCTCTAGTTCACAGTAGTAGGATCACATATATTTTGTCTTCTTTCATCATACCAGTACCTATACAACTTCAATGATCATGGAATATTAGATTGTACTCCATTGTATACATATATCTTCGGTTGATTTTGAGACTGGACTCCATTGTGTCTTTTTTTTTACTATGACAACCTTTGGAATGTGTCCAACTTGTATTGCCTATTCATGGCCATGAATAATTATTTTTTATATATCCACATGGATCTATAGTATAATCCAAATTGGAAACCATGTGTACATAGTCAATATGAATTGTAATATTCTCATGGGTAACTAGTTCTTCTAGCTGGGTCCTCATTACTCCACTTCTGGGAATCATAATGTATTTTGGCCATCATGATTTCTCCTTTGAACTCACACATTAGGGGGCATCCATTATAGAAATTGTCTTCACACTCCATGCATATTTCTTCGATGGCCTTCTCTTTCCCTCTATAACTCAAGTTCCCTTTTTTTTTCATTCTAGAGTGAAAAATCCAAAGTTTTGTACATATACGTGGGCCACTATTAGAAAGATCGCGTATACGCAGGTTGCTACATTACAACCTGCATACATCGGTTTTTTTTTCTAAAAAATTAAAAATATGCTTGATTTCCATGCAATGTCACGAGATCCATGATCCTTGACCTTCCATATATTGGAGATGCTCTGAATGGACTCTTCAATTCCATTTGAAGGCTATAAATTGATCCATATACAAGCCTTCAGGATACACACATCATTGAGAGAAAAGACACTCTAGAGAAATTTCACTTCAAATTGAGTCTGCATCCCTTTTTCCTTGAAAGTGTGAACTTCTTGTGTTCATCCCCCAAGATATTTATATCTTTAGAAGGAGAAACTAAATTTCTCCCACTACTTATGAGTTTTCCTTTGTGGAGGATTGAATTGGTGAAGGCCCAATTAGAGGAACTTAGTTTCTTAGTTCTGATATGTGTCGTTACAAAATTTTGTCACCTACGTACTTATGTTGATTACATTAATAGAAATATTATTTTCTCATCCAATTATATGTCTCAAATATTTACATTACTTTCCATGGGCATATATGTTATACATGTTAATGAATTATGCTAGTTTATATGCTAACTCTCTATGTAATTTATATATGCTTGTATATCTTTATTGTAGAGGACAAGTTGAAGGCATCAAGATTTTGGTTGTGAGATCAATCGTGGTCTTATTTGGACATCCGAACAAGGTAGGCTTCTAGACTTATCTTGTTATAATTCCTATTTAACTAGCATACTTGAGTTTAGACTTTATTTCTAGGTGTCGTTCAGTCTATTGTGGTTTACCCCTTGTCATAGAGATTTTCCTCATAACACAAAGTGTCATTAGGGTTCGGAAGAGGATTCAAAATTCTCCTCGAAAACAACACCAAAATGTTATCACAAAAGTTGTAGGTTAGGAAAATCCCAACCCATATACTAAATGGAAACAACTTAGAGAACACCTACCCACTATCACCTTAGGTAGGTATTCCCGTCACTTTAGTGATGATGAAAATCACCACAAGGGGGGAATCACGGTGACCCTAGGGGGGAAATATACGAAACGGAGAATAATTTAAGTGTACCCCCTATAGGTAAAGATACTAAGCATGGAAAAGGGGATGAAATAGTTTTGGTGGTAGCCAAAGGTTTCCAAGATGTAAGAGTACCTGTAAAGAGTGATGTACCTTCCCGAGACAGAAGAGCAAGACAAATATATGTGTATAATGTTAAGTGTAAAAGAAATTTAAGATTTTTGTCCCTAATTTAAATAGTAAACAAAACTATATATCAATAAAAAAACTATAGTAAGAGATGCAAAATAAAGTTGTTTAAATCTTAGTGAAAAGTACAAGAGACAAGCTAGAAAATGACTAGTTTAGCTCAAGAAGATAGCATAAAATTTTAGCAACAATGTAAGGGTGTTGTAAGAAAGTTATGCATAATTAATTATCATCCTTAAGGCTGTAACAAACAAGTTATTACAGAAAATAAATCATCCATCAAAACTTTCCAACAATCAACCCAAAAAGTGCGCTAGCCTTAGTAGATTAATGCGACAAAATTTTAGCAAATTTCAACAGTTGAGTAGTGAGTTATAAGTGAAAGAGAGTTAGTTTTTCTGAAGCCCTAATGGTTTTAGATAAAAATTTATAACAACAACAAGAAGTACTAAGAAAATTTATATTCCCTAGTGGCTAAATCAAGCACATAAATCATAGAATTTATTCCAAGTTAGACAATCTCAAAATAGTGAAATTTCACGTTTACTAAGGCAAGTATTTTATATCTCCAATGAAAAAAATAAAATTAGTGAATTTAATATTTGGGTTAATGGAATCTTTAAAAACAAGTTGGATTTACAATATCCCTAGGGGTGTAAATACTCTTACTCCCAAGGGTATGCTAATCAAACTTAGGGTAAATCTAGGAGGGTGTACACACTTGTACTTCTCCTAGCAACCCTTGTTCAAGAATGACTTATAAACTTAACAATAATATGGATCATAAATGGAGGTTGTATGCAACATACTCCTCCTAGGGTTTCCAACACAATAACCAAGAATTAGCAATAAATAACTAGCATATGCATATTTTCCTTACCCCTTCCAAGAAAAGAGATATCAAACCCTAGTTCACTATGCAAATTACCATCCAAGAGAAAAAGAATAATCCTTAAAGAGGTACACATCACTTCACTTCATCCATTCAACAAGAGATAACACCAAAAACCATTTTCATGAGAGAGAGAGATACAAAAAATTCACAAGTATAGTGAAAATTTCAGCCACAGAGTCTTCTCACAATGGGAGAGTTATCTTAAAATGATTTGAGTTTGATCTCTATTTATACAAAAAGTCCTCGACATAGTTTTTCCACTTAGCTTAGGGTAAAAACAAAGTAAGCGGACAACAAACCCCTTAATTTTCCCTGTTACCAAAATAATACTAAATAATTCATACATTGTGTTGAGATTCAAGAAGAAGATCCTAGTGAAAATTATGCACCTACACTAGGATGGAGCCTCGGTCTATTTTTAGGTGGAAGTCTATTTTTAGATGATGAGAAAATTATATTTATAGATGATTTCTATTTATATATGGTGATCGAATTCAATTTATAGATGTATGTCGACTATTAGTATCCCTTAATAATATTTAAACAATATATATTAGTCTATTCTCAATGAGCACTTGGAAATAGTTAACTGAAGTGGAAAATCAGTTAGCTATAGGAAATTCAACTTCAAAGGTTGGTTGGTGAGACATGCAAGTCGAATTATTTGTAACGGAGTGATTCAAAGTTGTAACATAGTTGGATGTGTAGTTATGTGAGTTGTGAAGTAGTTTAACTCAGTTAAGAGAGTTAAGGTCAGTTTTACTAATTGTAATTGAACTTAGACTAGTAAGAGATCAGTGAATTAATTATTAATTAATTCACAATCAGTGGTATGAGATTGTTTCATGATCTATGATATATACATACTATATGATATTGGGGTTTTTAGCTTTATGCTTTCCCGATAAAACATCTGTGTTATGTGTGATTGATCTTTCTTCTTGATATTGCAGTTGGCGATTGTGTTTTAAATTCTGCAAGAATATTTGTAGAAGCGATTTTGTATTTAACAGTGGCAAATAATTGTTAGATCGGGAGAATCCAAGAAACACATAATTTGTATTAAAATTTATACATGGTATCAGAGCACATAATATTGTAGAAGATGAGTTTGTGATTGGATAGAATTCGAATTTGTAGAAAGACTTTCTTGGTGCTACAACTGATTCAATATTGAAATGGATTTCAATGGCTTGAGTTTGGAGTATGCACTCGAGGGAAACTCAAACTACAATGCTTGGAAGGATAGGATGGAGGCAGTACTCGAAGACAATGGCTTGAAGGAATTCATTGACAAAGATGTTCCTAAGAAAGATGTTGCAAATGCTGCAAATCTTGATGCATGGCAAAAGAAAGTGGCAAAGGAGAGAAGGATCATGTTGGAGGGAGTATGAGACCACATTGTCTCAAACCTCCATGGGAAATCCACACCATATGCAATGTGAAGACTTTGACGAATCTATTCCAAAACAGCAGTGACCATAGGAAATTGGCGCTCAAAGATAAACTCGGGAAGATCAAGATGGAGAAGGGGGACTCAATTCCAAAATATCTCACGAAGTTTGTCCAATGTTGGGATAATTTGGGGAGTGTGGGAATAAAAGTCATTGATGATGATTCAGTGAGCTTGGCACTCCTAGGACTTCATAATAATTGGCATAGTTATCAATACTCTGCCAATGGAAGGGAAAAATTGTCAGATTGGGAATGAATATGGTCAGATTTGGTGCAGGAGGAGTTCAGGAGGAACACCAGAGATGGATCTTCATCAAAGAATGATGATGAAGAAGACTGTTCTTTGGCTGCCAAGGAAAGGAAACGGAATGGGAAGAAATTCCATTCAAAATACGAGTCTAAAGGAAAGAAGTTGGATTTTTCTAAAGTGAAGTGTTTTCAATGTCACGAACATGGGCATCTCGCTACTAATTGTCCGTAGAAGAAGAAGAACAAGAAGGTTGTTGGAGATGCAACTGGTGAGGCCCTTGCCTCACAATTTGAACTTGACTTCTCCTTGATCACATGCATGGCATCAAGTGCATTGGGACCAGTGTGGTATTTGGATAGTGGTGCTTCCTTTCACATGACGGGAGATAAAGATATTTTCAATGACTTCGAGGAAAGAGATCTAAAAATACATATTGAGATGGGTGACAATGGATGATACAGTGTGACTTGCATTGGTACCATTACCTTTCATATGGATTCAGCTAAACCATTTCAATTGAAAGATGTTATGCATATTCCGGGTCTGAAGAAAAACTTGGTCTCAGTCACAATGCTGGAGGATAGAGGCTATGGCATTGTTTTCAATGATGGAAAATATTTCCTACGACATAAAAAAAATGGGTGAATTCAAGAAGATAGGGATTCATGTTAAGAATATATAAAAGATGGATGTAGATGGCTACGTTGCCATGATGGGAAAGGAAGAAAAAGTGGTGAACCGGGA
The DNA here is from genome assembly GCA_000966675.3 of Picea glauca. NCBI lineage: Eukaryota > Viridiplantae > Streptophyta > Pinopsida > Pinales > Pinaceae > Picea > Picea glauca. Next base: position 444,581 of record JZKD02S2348534.1, on the reverse strand, counting down.
TGAGGGTGAATTATGGCATAGGTGATTGAGCCATATTCATCATGGAGCCTTGAAAATCATGTAGCAAATATCTACTGGACTTCTAATGGGAACACTTTCTCAGTTAGATCAGTCCATGGGTTGCACCATGGGGAAGTATGTAAAGTCCACCTTTCGTGAAAAGGAGAACCGTGCTTCGGTGATCCTGGAGAGAATTCACACAGATGTGCGTGGACCATTCTCGGTTTCTTCAACAACAAAACATAAGTATTATGTTATTTTTGTTGATTAATTTTCTCATAAATGCCGGATCTTCTTCATGCAGAAGAAGGATCAAACATTCTCAAAGTTTTGTGAGTTTAAAGCATTTGTGGAGAAAGAGTCCAGGAAGCAAGTGAAGGCTCTGAGGAGTGATAATGGTGGAGAATACATCTCTAACGAATTCAAATACTTCTGCAAAAAATAAGGAATTCGAAGAGAACTCATAGCGCCTCATAACCCACAACAAAATGGGGTCACGGAGAGGAAGAACATAATTATCGTGGGTGCATTACAAGCGATGTTGCATCATCAGGGCCTACCAATGAATTTATGGGAGGAAGCATGAAACACAATGGTTTATATGAAAAACCATTGTCCTCGTAGATTACTTGGCATGAGTACACCTGAAGAAGCTTTCACTGGTAAGAAACCTAATGTTTCTCATTTTAAGATTTTTGTTTCATCTGTTTATGTGCATGTGACCAAGAACACGAGGAAGAAGCTGGAGCCGACTGCTAAAGTTGGGATATTTGTGGGGTACATAGAAACACCCCATAATTATTGTGTGTATTTTCCTAACAGTAAGATGACTATTATGCAATGGGATATAAAATTCTATGAGGGGAAAGCCATGTGGTTGTCGCTTGAGAGGGAGCTAGACTTTCATGCAGAGGAGAAACTGTTGGTTCCCAAAGATGAGTCTCAAGATGTGGATCAGCCACATGAGGAGTTTCATGGACTGGAGGAAGCCACTCATGCAGAGCCATCCATCATAAATGGAATAAAGCACACCATGGAAGCTGATAGATTGAGACTAGATGTTGCACAAAATGTAGGAGCCCCTACTTCACAGCATAAATAGAGACAATCTCCTGATCCATTTACTAGATACATGGCTCTCATGAGAAAATGTATTGTGACTGAATCATCTTTCTTTCAGGAAACAGTGAAGGATCCCACTTGGGTTTATGCAATGGTGGAGGAGGATGAATCCATTGTCAAAAACAATGCATGGGAAATTGTCCCAAGACCAGTTGATAAATCAATGGTAGGTTCGATATGGATCTACAAGGGTAAGCTTTTAATCATTTTTCTTTATGTTGATGATTTAATAATGATTGGTGATGAGTAGTTGATACAATCATGCAAGGAGGAACTTGCAAAGGAGTTCAAGATGAAGAATATGGGCCTCCTTCATTATTTCCTTGGATTGGAAATATGGCAGCAAGATGGTGAAATTTTTGTGTCTCAAGGAAAGTATGAAAAGGAGATACTGGGTAAGTTTCACATGGAGGGATGCCAACCCATGGATACTCCTCTTCCAGGAAACTGGAATAAATGGGATGCTACATCTGGAGAGGTAGTGGATGATACTATCTATCAACATTTAGTGGGTTTGCTAATGTATCTAGTGAACACAAGACTGGTCATTTTCTATGCGGTTAACTAGCTGAGTCAAGTGATGGTTAAGCCTACCAAGCTCTTTTGGAAGGAGGGTAATCATGTCCTGAGATACCTGAGGGGAACATCTGAGTATGGTTTATGGTATAGATAGACGAATGAGGTGAAGTTTCATGGCTTCACAGATGTAGATTGGGCGGGCAACCCAATGGATAGAAAGAGCACATCAGGGGGGATCTTTAGTATTGGATCGAAAGTTGTTTCTTGGTACAAAATGAAACAAATATCTGTGGCACTCAGTTCATTGAAAGTGGAATAAATGGAAGTGATTCAAGATGCATGTGAGGCTATCTGGATGAGAAAGATCTTGGTTGGTTTGTTTGGTTCTCCTTTAGATCTGACAGTGATTCATTTTGATAATCATAGTTGCATTAAACTCTCGATTAATCATGTGTTTCATGATAGATATAAGAATATAGATATCGAGTATCATCATATCATATATTGTGTGCAAAAAGAGATCATGTTGTTTCAGTACATTCCTACAAAATATCAGGATGAAAACATTCTGACGAAGGCGCTCACCAGGAGAAAATTTGAATACCATAGAGACAGGATTGGGGTGAAGGATAATCCCTTTCTTGTTGAGAGGGAGTGTTGAGATTCAACAAGAAGATCCTAGTGAAAATTATTCACCTACACTAGGATGGAGCCTCAGGCTATTTTTAGGTGGAAGTCTATTTTTAGATGATGAGCAAATTATATTTATAGATGATGTCTATTTATAGATGGTGAGCGAATTCTATTTATAGATGTATGTATACTATTATTATCCCTTAATAATAGTTGGACAATAAATATTAGTCTATTCTCAATGAGCACTTGGAAATAGTTAACTGAAGTGGAAAATTAGTTAGCTATAGGAAATTTGATTTCAAAGCTTGGTTGCTGGGACATGCAAGTCAAATTAGTTGTAAATGAGTGATTCAAAGTTGTAACAGAGTTGGATGTGTAGTTATGTGAGTTGTGAAGTAGTTTAACTCGGTTAAGTGAGTTAAGCTCAGTTTTACTAGTTGTAACTGAACTTACACTAGTGAGAGATCAGTGAATTAATTATTAATTAATTCACAATCAGTGAATTAATTATTAATTAATTAAGTTGACGACTTCTGGAGGTTGAGGTGGTTATTGTTCGCTTCCCTGTGGCTATGATGGTGGTCTGATGTTTCTTTGAGGTCATATGAAATTCCGGCTCGTTGCTCCTAGTTTGGGTGGTGCCATGGTGGTAAAGGTATTCTCTGTCGAGATTAGTCGGCTCTATAACCTCTGCAACTTGCTCTCTGCTTTGTATACTCGATCACTCTATGCTTTTCTCAATTTCACAATAACCCTTCCAATCATGGCATGCTTCCCTTACACAGAAATTGTGTGACGCTTCCTAGAGACATTACCAAAATTACGTTTTAAATGAACCGACGCTTTACACATACTTTCCATTGATTTCCCTTGTCATCGCCAGTTGGTGCGATTAATGCAGCGTCCCATCACTCATTCTTTTCATTTGATTTTGATAGCCACCGTTTGTTGGCACTTATTTTCCATACCTGCCATTTCTGTTGTTTCCTCCTTTTAGTGACCTTTGGTCCTTCCTTCGTCGTGCTAGCATTTTCGAGTGTACATGTTGATTCTATTATTGTGTGCTATAGCTTGTTTCTATATTTTGATGTCCGACGCGGTAACCCCTTTCTGTTTTTTTGTTTTGTTTTTTATTTAAGTGATAGGAGGTCGATTGTCCCTATACAACTTTAGTCGACTCCCATTGATCATCCCTCTAAGTTATTTTCCTCCTAAATCCTTCAATTGTACAGCTCCCCCATCTGTGACAGTCTCTACTTCGTATGGTCCTAACCAATGCATTATGATTTTTCCTAGGTGCTGAAGAGATTTGTTGTCATATACCAAGACTAAGTCTCGTTCCTTGAAATTTCTCCTCTTTATATGTTTTTCGTGCTAAGATTTTTCCCTTGATTTATGTACTTCTTGTTGAAACCCTGCTAGAATTATATCTTCCTCAATGATCATCAACTGATTTATCCTTTCCTGTACTGCGCCTCGCTCTGTCATGTTTGTAATTGCTGCTACGCACAGACTACGTACCAAAAAATATAATGGAACCATTGCTTCTTTTCCATATACCAATATGAATGGTGTATTCCTTATTACTTTTTGCATGTGGTCCTATATGACCATAGTACTGCTGGTATCTTCAAGTCCCAATTGTCCCTATTAACATTGCAGATATTTTTTAGTGCATTTTCAAGGATTTTATTAAAGGCTTCAACTGTTCCATTTTCTTGAGGATGATATGGTGTACTCTTTTGATGATAAACTTCAAACTCATCAGTCATAGCCTTAATAGTGATGTTAATGAAGTGAGTGCCTTGGTCACTCATCAAAATCATTGGGAAACCAAATCTAGTGATTACTTGCTCAAACACGAAGTGTGTTGTTGTCTCTGCGCTGCAATATTTTATTGGTGTGGCTTCTACCCATCTTGTTAACTATTATGTCGCAGTGATAATGTACCTCTCTCCTGGAAAAAAATTTGGTGGGTTAATAATTCCCACAAAATCTATTTCCCATTTGTCGAATAATTGAAAGGTTACTTGTGTTCATAGGAGCATCTCATCCCTTCTATTCGGTTTACCAACCCTCTAACATATATTTCATTTCTGGCAGTATTCCTTTGAGCCTCTGTGAATAGTCAACTACCATAGTCCTGCGCATAATACCTTATGTGCGGTAGCTTTGCCTGCATAATTTCCTCCTTCTATTCCCTCATGGGATTCTGCTAAGATCCTTGGTCTTTCATGTTTTAGAAAACATCTTCTCAAGATGCTATATGCACCCATTTTGTATAAGGGTCCTGCAATCAACTGATAGTCTGTAGCCCTGACTACCAGGTTTTTCTTCTGCACAATGTTGAATTCCCATGGCACCATCCCTGTACTCAAGTACTGGATGATGTCTGTGAAATATTCATCAGCTATTTGGACTGAAAATAGTTTCATGCTGGGAAAGGTTTCCTCTAGATTCGTAGGTTCCTCCCCATTAGTGATTCTCGACAAGTGATCAATTCTTGCATTCAACTTACCTAGTTTGACTATCACTTGAAAGTCAAATTCCTAGAAAAAAAATAATTGTTGGCCCTTGACCAAGTTTTGAGATAACATTTGTCGTGTTTGACCATTTTTGGGACTTCGACAGGCTAGTGGAAGACGAAGTGCCCAGGAAAAGAAAATATTATGGGATCTCACCCTTTTTTATGGGATTTTTGGGCTTTTATGGTTTATGTAATGGGTATGGTATGTCATCCCATGGGTTTACCCATGTCTAGGACCTTTTTGTAATGTATAAATAAGTAGCTAGGCGATGCAAGTAGTAGACAAGATTATAGATCACGGGCTTAGTGCATGACTAGAGTATGTTAAGACTTGCAGAGCTAAGTGCAAGTGATTGTAAGAGGTTTTGTGCATAGACTGTGTAAGGCTTTGTGTCGTGACCTAATTTTGAGGAAGGTGGATCCAGTGTGTTGTGCATAGATCACATGTCTAGTGTGGAGTGAGTTTTGTGGCTCTGTGCCTGTAATAATATTGAAGGATACTAATAAAGAAGAAGAAGAGTTGGTGGATGTAGCCCCACACTGGGGTGAACCATGTATATCTTGTTGTCCTCTATGGTTGAAACACGTATAACAATCTAGATATTATTTACCAACTTAAGCCTACTTCTCACAGTTATATCTCAGATCTAGCACAATAATGAAATAAAAAAATAATAGAAAGCAAAGAACACAACATAAACCACATAGGACAACAAGATATATGTTGTTCACCCTCTCCCTAGGGCTACGCCCATAGAAATGTGCTTCTTGATATATTAAATGGAAACATACATTTCTATTTGTGCTCTTAGCTTGCATATCTCTCTCTCTTTTCTCTCTTCTTCTCTCCCCTCCCTGCACACCCAACTGCACGATTGATGTTCGCACCCATATGAAGATCCATGATACAATAATTCTCTCACACCATAATGCCTCTCTTGCACACAACAATAATAACTCTCTTAAACCACAATGACGAACCCTTCTAACATGAACGAACCCACCCCAGCTCCTCTAGACCTTTATTTATACATTACATGGAAATAATTTAGGTGTCAAAACCTTAGGTATCTAAAATCCTCGGTCCACTTGACCCACGCTTTCAGGGATTCACTAGCCTATCTTTTCTTCTTCTCTGCGAGGTGATCCAAAGAAATCGTTGGCATCTTATTTCACTTGTTGAGTTGTCCACGATCCATATTTCATTGATGATCTATCTTCCTTGGTTTTCTCTTCCATCAACTAGCTTTTCATTCCTTTTCTCCTTCTTTTCCGGTTCTTTGACCACTTCAACCCATTCTCAGTCAATGTGCCTTCTGTGTAGTTCGTACTTTTCCTTTTTTCCTTAATCTTCTCTTTCTTCCATAATCAAGGGCCAACAGGATCCCAACACTCACATGTGACTCATCTCGAGTCAATGCAACACTAAACCTTTTATTTCACTTCGACTTTAGACTGCATAGAGCAGTGTGTGCTTTCTGCTCTGTCCCTCCCTTCTTTGTGAAGATTACCTTTTCAGTGTCTGGTACCCAGTTTCAAATGCACTTGGTACATGGACCCTTCTTCTTATGATTTTACTAAGAGTTGCAAGGAATTTGGTTGTCATAATACAATTTCAACCAGCTCCCATTTACTAAACCTTCCTTCCATTCTCCACTCAAGGTCTTCAACTACGCAACTCCACCTTTTGTAACATAGGAGACCTCATAAGGCCCAAGCCAATGTGTCATGAACTTCCCTGGATGCTTCATGAACTTATTGTTTTATACCAACACTAGATCTCCTTATTTGAATGCTTTCCTCTTGATATGCCTGTCATGGTAGGCCTTCTCTCATTCCTTCTATACCTACAGATGAAATCCTGCAATAAACCTGTCTTCTTCTAGTTCTACCAACTATACAAGCCTGTCTTGTACAATGCATCTGTCATCCATATCTATAAATGTTGCAATTCTCAAACTAGGAACCAAATATTCCATAGGTACCACTGCTTCTAGACCATAAACTAACTTAAAGTCTGCATTGTCAACTTCTTGCAAGTGGTTTGATATGCCCATAGTACTATTGGAACTCTCAAATCCCGATCATATATGTTCACACTATAAATATTCATCGACGTTGTCTCCAAGATATTATTGAAAGCCTCAATTGTACCATTCGCTTGTGGGTGGTATGGCGTACTCTTCTGATGATGAACTTCAAATTGTTGAGTTAATGCTTCAATAGTATTATTAATAAAATGAGTACCTTGATTTATCATCAGGATCTTTGGGCATCCAAAACTTGTTATGATATACTCAAATATGAACTGTGCAGTTGTAGTTGCACTACAAACCCTAACAAATCTTTCTTTTGCCCACCTGGTCAAATACTTTGTCGCAGTGAAAATGTACCTCGTTCCTGTGTGCTTCCCTCGTGGGTTAATAGGTCCCAAAAAATCAATGGTCCATTTCTCGAATACTTGTAATGTTAATTGTGGTGCTAAAGGCATCTCATATCTTCTGGAAGGTTTCCAAAATCTTTGGCATACATCACAGGCTCTGTAGTAGTCCTTAGCGTCTATGTGTAAAGTGAGCCACCAAAGGCTAGGTCTAAGAACCTTATGTGTTGCTTCTTTTCCTGCATAATGTCCTCCTGTGATGCCTTCATGTGCCTCTACCAAAATCCATGGTATTTATACCTCCATAACACATCTCCTCAAGATTTCATCGAGTCCCATCTTATATACTTGTCCAACTATAAGTGAAAAATATGTAGCACGAACTACTAGTTGTTTCTTCTTAATGACTGCGTATTCGCGAGGTGCCATTCCTGTGGACATGAACTGAACTATCTCAGCGAAGTGATCATCAACTTTCCTGATGGCCAACAATTGTTCATCTAGTAGTGTATCCTCCAGTCTGGTAGGTTCCTCTCCATGTTCTAAACTAGACAAGTGGTCAGTTCCCTTTTTCATTCTCCCTAGCTTGACCACAATCTGAAAATCATATTCTTGGAATAACAATATCCACCTGCATATTCTTCCCCCCAACATTGGCTTGTTGACTAGGTATTTCAATGGAGAGTGATCAGTGAACATATTAAAATGTCCTCCCAACAAGTAGTGTTGAAACTTTTGCAGTCCATACACCATAGCTAATCCTTCTCTTTTAGTTGTAGTGTACTTTATCTCAGTTGTAGATAGCTTCCTGCTAGCAAAGGCTAGTGGGTGGTCAATATCTCCTACTCCCGGTTGTTCTAACACTTCTCCTAATGCAATGGAAGAAGCATCGACATGGACATGGAATTACTTACTCCAATCTGGGAAAACTAGAATAGGCACAGTGACCATTTTCTTCTTTAGTGTGGTGAAGCTCTGTTGGCATTCCTCTGACCATTGAAATTTACAATATTTCTTTAAAATATTTTCCATCGGTGTTTTTATCTATGCATAGCCCTTAATCAACTTTATATAGTATCAAGTAATTCCACTGTAGTGTGCATCTGTCTAACCGAAGTAGGAGGAGGTAGATCAACAATGATGGAAATCTTGGAAGGATCTACCAACAACCCCTGCTTACACACAATATTCCCTAGAAGCACTCCAAAGGGTAAAAATAATATACACATCTTCATGTTCGAGGAAATATGACATTTCCTACATTTAGCTAACATCAATCTTAAACATTCAATACAATTTTTCAATAATCTAAATACATTCCAATCATCAAAATATGCTTCCAAACATTTATGTAAAAACTCCTTGAATGCTTCGACCAACACCCTGGAAAACATGGTTGGTGCATTCTTCAATCCAAAAAGCAACACTATGTACTGAAAAGAACCCCATTCTATTGCAAATGTGGTCTTATGGCGATCTTCCTTAGCAATATTGATCCGGTGATAACCTGAAAATCCATCTATGAAGAAGTAAACTTCATGTCCTCCTACATTATCTAACACTTTGTTAGTAAATGGTGTAGGGAATGGATCTTGTAGGCATTCATCGTCCAGTTTCCTCAAGTCTACACAGATTCTGATCTCTCCTGACTTCTTATCTTGGAAAACCATAGGGCTAATCCACTATGATTCTTCGACAGGTTCTATGATTCCTGCTTCCAACATTCTCTCTAGTTCAATCCTCACTTTCTTCTTATACTTGGGATTCAGTCTGTAGGGTCTCTTCTTGACTGAACTTGCATCTAGTTTCAAGGGGATCTTCATTTATCCCATGGGTCCTTTAATTCCCTTCATGTCAGTGAACTTGGTTGGAAAAAGGTCCTGATAGTCATGCAGTAATTTTGTGATCTTATCAATAGTGGCATCATCCCAATAATATCCAACGTTGGCCAACATAGGTTCTTGATCTATTCCAATATTAACTTTCTTGATTTTAATTAGTTTTCCAATGAAAGGTAGTTCAACCCCTGGCCCTTCTATATCTCTTTGTCCTTCATTTTCTACGATGTTCACATTCCTAGGGTCATCATCTTCATCAACATTGATATTGTAGAAACCTTGTAATTTCTGAAGAGGTGCAATCCATTCATCTTCTTCTTGCTCCAAAGGGAGGTTGGTTTCCTTCTCAAATAATTTCTCTCTTACAACTTGTAAAACCTGATCTACTGTGGGGTACTAAATTTCAAATAAAAATGTAGCTATAAATTTCTGGGTCATACCGTACCAATCTGAAGTGGTGAGGCATAGTTCTACTTCAAGATACCAATTGATAGGCGTTGTGTCCAGAGTGTTAATGAATTTGTGCACCCATTGTTCTTGAGGAATGTTTCTCCAAGACTCCTCACAACTTCTCACATGGTCCTTCGGACAACTCTGACCTGTGTATCATACTTCACACCCTTCATTTTGTTCCGAAAATCCCACTGTCATCAAACTGCAACATTATACCCACTCCATGATGTTCTTCTTGTGTGTCCCCTACCATATTGTTGGAATTTCTTTCAAGGCTTTGTCTAGTTCCAACAACCTCTGTTGTACTGGTACAACTTCTTCAAATTCCAATAAGAAAGTTTATAAATGATTTAAGCCATCAAATGTGGGAAAACTACTTACTTCTGTGTCGATCCAATGAACTTCCTTGGTCAATCTAGCACACCTCCACACAAAAAATTCATACATTTTGTTCTGCCAATTATCTAGTGCTTCTTTCGAATCTGATGAGCATGCGTTGTCACTTCGCCAGCTTAAATTCCCATCTGTTATAGGATTAATGTAATCTTATTGCCTTGATGTTAATTTATATATTTTCTCTAGTCCTTAAGCATGGTATTCTTCTCTTATGGGTTTTGTGTATCTGCAACCTTCATCAGGATCAAGAGGCGCAATGACCCTAAGGCCATAACCTTCAAATGTCATTCTTATTTTCTTTAAGTCAACAATAGTGGAATTGTTGAAAGTCCAATCTATTCCTAATAGTGCATGATAAGGACAAATTTCATCAACTATCTCAATCACCTCGAAGTCTGAAAATGTCCTTACCCCATTGATGTCCACAGGGACATGCTCCAGTCTTCCAAAGGGGCTTACTGCCTGCTGATTAGCCATACTGAGCCTGATAGGGGAGTAAATCAACTTAGGTTTTCCCATCAGTGCCAAGTTCTGCTTTGTCATAACAATGAATTCTGACCCTAAGTCGAGGACCACATTATATATGTCATAGTCTCCAATATGAGCATTAAGGTTTAGTTCCTTATTTGTCCTTCTCTTTCTAGATACTTGATGTACTTCTTTATTCAGCAGAGGATCTATCCTTACTATCTGATATTGTCTGATCAAATTTTGTACTTCTTGCACATCTCTTTCATCCTTAATCAAATCAATGAACATATACAAGAAACTAACAAGATTGCTTACCTCTTTTCCTTCTCTAGGTGATGCAGACTGATCAAATTCTAGAGGCATCCCACATTCTCTTACTTCTGGTTGTTCCTTAGATGGAGAAGCATGTTCTCTTCTAAATTATCTTCTGGCTTCTTCAAACATCTACTTTTCTTTTATTGGATCAAACAACTGTGTCTTCTCTGTAGCTCTTCTAACCCTTGATTCTTCTGTAGTATTTCCTGGGGTCACTTTGTCTTCTCCTATAACAGTGCCTCCTCTAATGATAAAAATGACTCTGGGATCCTCCCAGTGAGGTTCTGTTGATATTAGTTTTACTTTCTAGTTTCCTCCTCATCTCTCCTAAATTTTGGTTAATAGCACGGGACAATATTCAATGGCATGTTCAAATGAGTTGCAGTATCTTCAAGTGGTACAAGTGTTTTGACAATATATTTCCAAATGACTTGGCTAGGTGCAGTTATAAAAAATGATCTGACCTCGACCTTGACCCATGCCTCCTCCTCATCCTCTTCCTATGAATCCACCGCAAGGGTTGAAGTTTCCTCTTTCTGGGGAGTTCAATTATGTAGAATTTCTCTCCTACTGCATATCTCCTTGAATTCTATATGTATCTCTTGACCTTTCATGCAAGAGGTCATAAGCCCTACAATTCTTCTCGTCATGCCCCACAGATTTACAGAATGTGCAGTAAAGGTTGGTAGGTTTCTGGACATATTTTTGCATGTAATAACATTTACCAGGGCGATGTCTATTTCTACATACCTCTCATGAGGGTAGAGTAACTTTCTTCAAAGGGCTCAGATATACAGAGCCCAAGTACTCATGAAATAGGAGACAATGCTCCTTATCATGGCCATCTGATTTACATCAGATACACCAGATGTCTTCTCTTTTATATTTTCCCTTTTCTTTCTTCATATCTTCGACCTATAGAGATAAGATAGTTAGCTGACTCAAAATTTGACTCATACCTTAGTTGGATTCTCCCATAGGGGTTGATTATACTTTCATGGAGATATCCAACACCTCATCCTGTGAAGCGACCTTCTGATGCATCAGAGGAACTTTGATGTGTGGTAGGAGGGAAACAATGAACCATTCCTTATTTTGCTTGTCTGGGATCTAAAAACTCAAACAATCTGTCAAGGTCTTAAACCTATGATCAAACTTCCAAACAGGTTCAACTACTCTCTTCTTGATTTCCTTCAGTTCTATAATGCACTGTGACTCCAACTTGGGTTTCTTGAATTCAACACTCAATGCAGTCTTGATATCGTTCAACAGTTTAGGTTGTGCAACCCCTTTAACAAACTTCATATATCATCTCATTGAGAAGTCTCTCAAGGTAGTATGAAACTAAGCTCTCTTAACAACGTCTTCACTGAATTTCTTGATACTCCATACAAATTCGCATAAAAACTAGTGTTGATCAGGATCTTCAGATCCATCTCCTCTAAAGATAGGTAGCCTCATTTCATCTACCATAGATCTTCCTAGATTTCTTGACTGAGTATGTACTGAACTACTAGTAGCAATGCTCTGAGTGATCTGGTAACTCTGACTACTCTGGTTACTTAACATTGTTGAAACAATAGGATGAGTAATAGTACTTACTTCAACAATCGATGCAGTTTCTGAAGTTTTTGATTCTTCTCGACGAGGTTCTTCAGTCTTCAGATCGCTCCCTAGAGTAGCGAATAAAGTAATCCTACGACGATGTAGAGAAGGGGAAGCGAGGATACAAGGTAGCCTCCATCCAGGATAGCGCAATGAGCCTTTCTTGTCATTCAATTGCTTGCAAGCTCGTCAGAAAGAACCATCCTATATAGGTTACAGGGTTTGTATTCAACCTCTCAGGGAAGTGTGTTGAAGGAATGAAGATGAATTGGGCGAGCTACCTCGTCAATGAGTTGGAGAAGGACTATTGTGAAGCGCAGGACCAAGGATACTAATTTCACTTCAGTTGATTGTTGATTCTCATTGCATTTGTTGCTTGGGAGATGCTGGAAGGAGAGACATTCCTAGAAGTCTAGCCATCAGAGCCATTAGCTATGAGGTTTACCACCTTGTGGTACACGAGCGATATGGTGAAGCAGTGGAAATCAAATGTAGTGTTCCATGCCTACTACCTACAGCTCAAGTACACCATTGAATCATTCCCCCAAATGACCCTAAACACCTTGCATACATACAATCCACTAGAAAATTTCCGCACAGACCGACACTTCATCTACATCACTGCACGTAGGGACTAAAGTAAGGAGAATATGAAATATTACTATAAATTGACTGACAAAGATATGGGTGATATAACCAAGAAATGGCCAGCCAAATTCCTCATACCGGTCGAAGATGCATAACTCTCCGACCCTGACATCATTGGAAGTCCTTTGTTCACCTAGACTGAGTATGATGGATAGAGAAGCACAAAGAAAAATAATAAAAAGGAGGAAGTGCACGACATAGATAGTGAGGAGAAGGACAATGCATCAGACGAAACTACACCTGACTCACCTGCAGGAGGAGGAGGCGATGAAGTAAACTAAGAGGAGGAAGGGGAATAATATAAGCAAGAAAAGGGCAAAGTGACACTTCCAAAGGATCCCCTTATAGAGGGTGAGACATCTAAGAAAAGGAAGGTTTCTTCGCAAAAACCCTCAACGCAAAAGAAGACCCAAGCCAATAAGTCTTCGTCACAGAATGTTCTCATAGTGGACGATATCTAGTTCATCATCAAAACTGTAGAAGATTCCTTAGAAGATATCCTATAGAGACATGAAGTGAAGAAAGAAACATTGTATGGCAGAATCGAGAAAGAATCGAAAGACATCCCGCAAACTATTCAGTCGAGCCTCGCAGTGTCCACTGCGCCATATTCAACAGAGAGTGTAGAATTTGGGGATGAGCCCACCCAATTACGTTGATTAGCAGATGCAACAGAGACTCGACTTCATCGAGTCCAAGAAGAAAAGGAGGAGGCCTTAGAGAAACTTTGGGTTGTGCAAAAAGAGAAAGATGACCTTAGGGTGAAGTTCGAAGGGGACAAAGAGAAGATGCAGAAATAAAATGACCAGCTTCTTGCAGAGCAGACTATGCTTAGAGAGGTAGTGACTAGAGAACTTCACTCTTTACCAAGCTTGGCAGATATGTAAGAAGAGACAACCGAGAGCCTAGTAGGGAAGCTCGCTGAGGCCATTCAGCAGCTTCAAGAAAGAGTAGTAGAGCTAGAAATCCAAGCAGTGTCGAGCACTCCACAAGAAGTGAGAGATCAAAGGGAAGAAACTACCAGGAGCATAGTAGAAATAATCAAGGCATTGGCTTCATAATGTAAGCAACTAAGTGCCCAAAGTGTGCAGACCTATGAGCACCTTGAAGAAGACCCAGAGCTGAGGACATTGGAGGCACAACTCCAGGAGGCGAAGTAACAGGTGTCAACTGTCCAAGCACAGATCAAGCTTCTTACTGCAGTTGAGAATATGAAGAGGTCGCAGGAGCAAAGTGCAGTTCAACAACAGGTGACTACCATCCAAAGCATAGTTATGGAGGTGACATAGAGACTCCGGCCGATATAGGACTAAGCCTACACACTTTTTGAAGAGATCGAGGGACAAGGCTCACAGTTGGAACAGGTGGTTGCAACTATAGAAAAATGCCTGGAAGGACCTGTCACCGAGAAAGTAATTCATGATTTCACCGAGAAAGAGGCTCTAGCGAAGCAGCAAGTTGAGGAAGCTTGAGTTAAGATCGAGGCCTTCGAAGAAATATTTCCCAAATTGGAGTGACTCAGGATGAGTCATAGGTGAGTGTTGGGGGACTGTTGTCCCTTGACCAAGTTTTGAGAGAATATTGGTCCTGTTTGACCATTTTTGGGACTTCGACAGGCTGGTCAAAAATGAAGAGCCCAGGCGAAGCGGAGATCATGATATCTCACCCATTTTTGCAGGATTTTTGGGATTTTAAGGTTTATGTAATGGGTATGGGATGTCGGCCCATGGGTTTAACCATGTATAGGCCCTTTTTGTAATGTATAAATAAGTATCTAGGTGATGTAATTAGTAGACAATATTAGAGGTCATGGGATTAGTGCATGACTAGAGTATGTTAAGACTTGCAGAGCTTAGTGCAAGTGATTGTAAGAGGATTTGTGCACAGACTGTGTATGTCTTTGTGTCATGACCTGATTTTGAGGAAGGTGGATCTAGTGCATTGTGCATAGATTACCTGTCTAGTGTGGAGTGAGATCTATGGCTTTGTGCCTATAATAATATTGAAGGAGATTAATAAAGAAGAAGAAGAGTTGGTGGACATAGCCCCACACTGGGGTGAACCACGTATATCCTTTGTCGATGTGCTATGTGCTATGTTTCTCATTTTATTTATGTATCTATTTTCTTAGTGCACTATTATTTATGTATGATAGATAGATCTATGAATGCTTAATTCTTTATGATGTGAATGAATGTTATATCTGAGCTTATTCTATGTGCTAAGAGGTTGTAAGGGTTAGATCTTGTGTTGTTATGTATCTAGGGTTTAATATGCGATGTGAATGGATTTATGAACTAATGCATGTTATTGGCTAAGTTCTCTGTTAAGTGTTGTAATCACATATCTATGTCCCAATTAGGTTGTAGACACTTGAGTCCTGCAACCCCCCCTACCTCTACCTCGGGTGATAATTCATCTGCTTCGCAGGTGTTGCCTAAAGGGCTGGTAGTTAGTGTTTTTTTGGTGCAATGTTTAAGCATTGAACTGTGGGTCTGCCCCTGTGCCAACAATAACCATCTACAAATTATCCCCCCCAACACTGGCTTGTTAATGAGGTATTTGAGCGTTGAATGGTCTGTGAACATATTGAAATGTTTCCCCAATAAATAGTTCATGAACTTCTAAAGCGCATAGACCATAGCTAAGCCTTCTCTCTTTGTGGTATTGTAGTTATGATTTGATTTTGACAGTTTTCTGCTAGCAAATGCTATAGGATGGTCCAATTCCCTTTCTCTTGGTTGTGCCTGAATAAATCCAAGTGTTATGGTTGATGCATCTACATGGACGTGGAATGTCTTTTCCCAATCTAGGAATACTAGTATTGGTGCGGTTACCATCTTCTCTTTCAGGGTGTCCAATCCTCGATGACAATAATCATTCCACTAAAATTTATTGTCTTTTCTTAGCAATTTCTCCATTGGCGCAATGATCTGCACATACCCCTTTATAAACTTCCTGTAGTATCATGTGTGTCCCAATGTCACTCTCAATTGGCAGACTTTGTTTGGTTGTGGTAGGTTAACAATTATTGCAATCTTGGAAGGATCTACTATAAATCCTTTATTGCATGCATCATTCATCTTCCTTAGGTCAAAACATATCTTTATTCCCCCTTGTTTATTCTCTTAAATTACCATCAGGCTTACCCATTTGAACTCCTCTAAAGGTTCTATGATTCCAACCTCCAACATCCTATCGATTTCGAATTTGAATTTTTTCTTATATATGGGGTTTAGTATGTATGGTCGTTGTCTGGTAGGTCTTTCCTTAGTTCTGAATGGTATCTTCATTTTTCCTAGCTCTCCTTCTATGTCTTTCATTTCTATTAACGTTATTGGGAACAGGTTGTTGTACTCACGCAGTAACTCTGTTATACTTTCCACTATTTTCTCATCCCAATAGTCTCCAGTGTTGGCCATTTTGGGGTTCTCAACTATCTCGATGTTGACTTTCTTCACCTTGATTGGAGAAGCAATTACTTCTGATTCCATAGGTGGACCTTCCACTTTTCTCCCTCCTTCAACTTCCTCAATCTGAATATCGTGTGGGTCATCTTCATCTGGTGCTTCTTCCTGCACATGGTAGCATGGCAGTAGTTCTTTTACTGTATGTTTGTTTTGTTCTTCTTCTTCTTTCATGAGTTTAAATTCCAGTTATTTAATGAATATCGCCCCTCTAATTTGTTTCAGTGTTGAATCTATGTTGGGTTTCTCATGCTCAAATGAGAAAGTGACTATAAAGTTCTATTGTAATATTTTCCATCTTGTAGTTCCTCTACGCAATTACTAGTTTGTATACCAGTTCCATGGGATGCCTTCTAATGTGTGAACAAACTGATGGGGCCACTCCTCCAGTGGTGTCATTTTCCATAGCATTCTACCTTCTCCAATTGTTCTGCTGGTGATCCCTATCCATCATATTTTTGTAGTTGGTTTCTTCCTTGTTTTGTGCCAAACCTAATGCACAGTAACCGCTTACATTAATACCAGTCTTTCATTGTTTATTTGTGCACACCCCACCATCTTGTAGGTGTTTCCTTGAGTGTTATATCCAAGGATAAGAGCCTCTGATTTTCTAACACTTCATCTTCATACCATGTTAAGAATTCTTCTAGGCCATTCACCCCATGGAAGCTCAAAGGTTCCCTTATCTTTGTACCTAGCCATCTTATTGCGTGATATATTCTTGCGCATCTTCTTGTGGAGACTTCATGTAACCTCTGCTGCAAATTTTTTAAGCCCATATCTAATTCTGACGCATATGAGGTGATGCTTTGCCAACTAAGTATCCCATCTGTAGTTGGGTTCACATAATATTCTTCTCGTGTGGTTTTTATGTACAACTATTTAACTTCCTCCAGGTCCAAGAAAGTAGGTTCTACAAACCTTTCCCCTTCTGATAGGTCCAATGGTGCAATGACTCTGTATTCTCCTGACTTGAAGGTCATATTTCTCATATATAAGTTGATTATGGCCTGGTTATCAAAATCTCAATACATGCAAAGCAATGTTGGATAAGGTGTTGTGCCATTCACTATCTTGATTACTTCAAAGTCGGCTTGAGTCCATACTCCATCCTGATCTACTGTTACTCCTTTTAGTCTTCCAATTGATAGAACTCTGTGTTGATTTTCTAGTTTCAGCTGAACATGTGAATATCCTAATGTGGGTTCTCCCATACATTTCCATGTATTTTTAGGTAATGCATTTACTTTGGATACTAAATCTAGTATAATATCTCCCATGTTGAAATCTCCAATTTTGGAGTTCAGCCTGAATTTCGTACTTTCTCTCCTCCTTGTATGTAGGTGATTAATTGTTTTTTGTTCTATATTTCCTTCTTCTTCTATGATAAATATTTTTAACATATTTTGTAATACTTTAACAAAGGATGGATCATTTAGTAGTCTAACAAAGCATTGCAAAAAACCCCTAATCATAATTATGTGTCCCAGTGGTTGTGTTTCTTCGGTGTGATCCAACGATGGAGGCATATCGTACGTTGGTACTTCCTTATTATATTGTGTAGTTGATATCGATGCAATGTCTAGCTTTGTAAATTATTGTCTACCTTGCTTTAATATCTCCTTCTCGTTTTGTGCATCAAACTACTTCCTTAGTTTTCCATTCTTCTTCACCCATTGGTGTTGTACTGGCTCTTGTCTTACTGCATCGTTCCCTATTTTATCTCCTCTCCACATAACTATGTTGATGTTTCTTCCTTCATCCCTCACTTCTGTTGATATCCAATGAACATTTTGATTGTTCTGATTCCTCTTCTCCTGGATATTCCCTAATAGTGTCGGACATTCCTCTGTGTCACAATCTGATGCGTGACAATACATACAAGTCGTTGGTGGAAGTGAAAATTCTCTTGCATATTGTCCTGGTTGTTGACAGTTGTGGAATACCATTGGTCCTCTACCTCTTCCAAAGCCTCCTCTTTCTATTCCTCCACTTTTGTAGCCATCATGCTCCCTTCGCGGCATGTTATACTAAGGCTCCTGGTTATACTACATAGTAATATAGTGTGGCTGCGTGGTATTATACTATGAATGTGCAGTGTTATATTCTTGTTGCGCAGTGTTATACTGTTGCTATGTGGTGTTGTACAGGGTTGGTACTTGGTTAAAATGAGGTGCGGCTTGTCCAGTCATCATTTCTTCCTGCACCATGTATGCATGTTATGTTATTTCCCTCATAAGGTCCATGGTTCTGCAATATTTTTCATCATGGCCTACTGACTTGCAAAAGTTGCAATATGAACTCTTCAGTATTTTATGGTACTTCTTCATGATTGGGAAGTGGTATAGATCGTGAACTTGTTTATTACATATCTCACACCATAGTCCTCTTATTGGAAGTAGTTTTGGAAATCCTTCTTCCATGTACTGCGTGAATGTTGGACATTTGTTCTTATGGTGTCCTTATGTCCTACATGCGGTACACCAAACAACTTCTCTTTTGTCCTTACCTTTGTTCTGGTTTAGTTGGAACGTTAAGTTCTTCAGATCCTCCTTCAAATCCTCTATGGTTGGATCTATCTTCTGATATTGGTTCTCTTCCAGTTGTAGGGCTTCCTGTAGAGCCTTTGCCTGTGTATGAAACTTCTTTTGTCACAACAGATACTTCAAGTGTGGTAGCAGTGAATTGACAAATAGGTGCCTATGCTGCATATATGTCATGATGTATTTTAACTTTCCCTTCAGTCATTTGAATCTCTGGTCAATCTCCCATACAAAGTATCCTAGTTTTTTTCTAATATCGACCATTTCATTCATGCATTGATAATATGAACTAGGCTTGTGAAACTCATTTATCAACAACTTATTGATATCTCGAATCATTTTGGTTGTCCCTGGCGAATTGTTTGCAGCTAAACTCATATACCAATCCAATGCGCGATCTCTTAGCATGATAGCTAACTGTGCTAGTTTAGTGTCCTTGTCTATGATATGTTTCTCTTCCCAGATATTTTCACAGATATGAAAGTGCTTATTTGGGTCCTCTGATACTTCTCTTTTGAATTCTGGTAACCTGATGGTGGGATCATGTCCTTCCATCGAGAATGTTGAACTACTACCTCCATGCGGTGTATATACTTGACTAATTCTCCCTGAACTGGCTCCCTAGTTATTTTTCCTTGTGTATATCTACTTCCTACTGTCTTCCTTCTCCTGAAATTTAGTTGTCTAAATGGTGGTCTTCTTCTTGGTGTATTAGTTGCACATGGTTTTATGGGTTCCACATTGACACTGATATGGATAGGAGTGTTTCCTTTTATTTATGCTCTTTGACCTCTCGTCCTCCTCTCATATGTCACATGTAGGATTTCTTCAATCTTCTCCACATCTCGAAGATACTCTACCTCCTCTTCATCACTTTCCAAGCCTTCCCTCGCAACTATGGCTCTCTTCTTGGTGTTTACCTTATATTGGTAGGGTACTCCACTGCGCATCTTTTCAGATGTTTCCATGATCTTCTTGATCTAGTCTTATTCCATCATAATTAGGTCCAAGGACTCCTCCTTATTTCCTTTATCCCATTCTCCTTCCATTTATCCTTCTCCTGTTAGTGCTTCCCCCCTTCTCCCATGCACGCAGAGAAATTTAGTTTTTTGAATCCATCGTCATTACACCTTTGTTATATAATAATATCTTGATGGAAGTATATAACGATATGATGTACCTTCCTTGAGGTCCCTTCAAGAACTCTTGTTCACTTGTGTTGTACAATTTGTTGTACCTACTATAAATTCTGTGATAACTCCTACAACAATGTTGTCAAACTAGAAATCTATTGCACACGTAAACTTATTACCAACTTTTTGTACCTACATAATCTCTTCAATATTCCACTCTAGCTGTCTAATCTAATTTTTAGGGTGGTTGTCTTTAAATATTTTTTCCCACTCCCATAATACATGAGGGAAATCATAGAAAAAGACTACATGCAAATCACTAAATACGTACTTGTCCAGGTATTTGTGCGGTGTTAACTTCAGATTTCTATTATCTTTTTGTGCAAACTCTAGCTCCTTTGTCTTCAACCAGCTCTCTATCTCTTCCTTCATTGGATTCCATGGTCTCAACATTCCTTTTCATATTCTCATTCTCCAAATGTCATGTTGTCTAATTCAACATTCTTTTGATGCATATTCCACAAATCTCACCTACTTAGTCCCATTTTCTTTCAAACAACTGAAAACATAACCATTTTTTGGTTTGATATCTATTCTTGTATTGGTATTGATGATTTTTTATGGGGTATTCTGATTCTAAATCACATAATGACCCTAGTTTATATTTAATAAGATTCCCAACACAAGCCTTTAAAACTATCATCCCCCCTGTTAAACCAGAAGGAAACACAACACACAGAGTGTACTACTCAATCTCACCCAAGATATCTCTATGGGTGGCTGCAATACTCAGGTGTTTGCAACCTGAGACTGAGCATGGATCTATGGTTTTTCATTGCAATCCCTATTCATTCAGTCTAACATCTACTTATAACATTCATTCTATGCATGCATGTGGAATACCATATCTACTTAATACTTCATTTATCTAACATTCATTAATTAACTAGACATAAATACGCATTCATGTTGGTTGTGGATCATGATTATCTTCCTGATTCAGAGGTCCTTTCTTTCAGCCTTGTTTATACCCCATGAAGTATTTACACCCTAGAAGTATGTACACTCTTCCACGCGGGGGAGTGCAGAGGAGGGGTACCCCCTCTGCAGGGTCCGGGGGGGCAATCCCCCCGGCTTCGCACAATTAGAATATTGTGGAAGGCTTGGCCCAGGAACCTTGCGCCATGTCGATGCTTGAAGTTATCCAAAGCTTCCCCACACAATGTAAATACTTGTTGTCTTTCATAGATGGGGTTGATCCCTCAGAGTCAAGTTTGATAACCTTTGAGACCATCCATATTACCCATAGGTTATCCCATCAGTTTTCCTTTTAGATTATAGTGTGATCATTGGGAAAATACATCTACTGGATAGTGGTGGATGAAGGAACCTTGACATTCATCATGTCCATTTCTTGTTGGAAGGCCCTTGGCTCTCCTTGATCCATGAGGATCTGAAACACTCAAAAGTGATCCAGGAGGATCTAAAATGCTCAAAAATGGATCTTCTCAAATTCTATAGAAAACGCCTTCATTGTGTAGATCTTGGATAGACCAATGAGAGGCTTTCACATGGAAAGGATAGACCAATGAGAGGATTCCACATGGAAAACTCCCATTGGCCATTATGTTTTATGTTGATCAAAATTTTGTTGGAACCCAAAGGATCGAACCCAGGTCTCCCTCACACCAAACCAATGGAATAAGCGTCACACCATTCATTTGGGACTTAACCACATATGGTGTAGAATATATTTAAGGTTGTTTTGGTGGTTAATCGATTGGAAAAAGGGTTGAGGGATAAGCCCCTGACCCTAGTTATATGTATATCCAATGTAACTGTGACCGTAAATTTCACGGGGATAAACCAAATATATAACCAACATACTATATGTGTAATGTAAGTTACATCCAAAAGCATTGATGGGGGAAGGCCTGTGGGTTTGAACCCATGACCTCTTCCCCCATAACCCAAAGTTTTAACCACTATATCATAAGTTACGGTTTGTTATAACAAACCAACAAATTTGTTAATAATTCGATGCTTATGTAAGAGCCAAGGTCCAGCCATGGTTTTTCCAACCTAGGTTATTTAATGGGCATGGAAATCAATGTCGAGGACATAGAAATGCATTCCAACATTGGAACGCATGTATAGAAGTTCTTACCATGTTCAGATTTTCTTGATTTGTGTTTAATAGGTGTTCCAAGTTTATATTTTCCTTTTTTTGCATGCTATTGGGTTCTTTGAGGAAATTATAGGATGTTTATACTCATTTTTCTCATAATTTCGAGAGGAATATGATGGTGATGTTTATAAAATTGTTAGTACAATTTCTCATGTATGAGACCCATAGTCTCGTTATATGTGCAAAAATGGATTTCCAGGCACCTGTTCAAAATATAGTGGAGTTTATACTAATTCTTCTCAAAATTTCACGAGGATTTTAATGGTGAACTTTGTTTCTAGGTTGGAGTAGCCGAATTGAAGGGTGTCTTCATAATTTGACATTTGTAAATACCATTTCGTTTTAATTTTTGGCATTTTGAGAATTAATAAGAGTAGTTTATTTCTCTCCATTTTCGCAATCATTATTTCTGCAAGTTATATTTATCAGTTAATGAAGTTATGGATAAGTAAGACATTCACATGATATTTTGCAAATAGTCAAGTCGATCTTCAATTTCCCGAAACTAGTTGGATGTTTATGTGTATTTATGAACTAATTGGTATCTAAGGATTTTTGGACTGAATTGGTATTAGAGTTTGTTGATATTTCGAATCAAGTTGGTATTAGAACTCATTTGGTATTTTCAAATCACTCCTAAGCTCGACACGTCTGCAACACTATTAAAATAATTCCATGGCCACATGTTTTAGCCTCATGGCATAATCACTTCCTTACACATCGAGTTAGGTGGAAATATTGTCTTTATGGTTGTAGAGGTCGTCGATACAACTCTTGAGTATAATCTATTACTCAAGTGTACTTGGTTTTATGAGATGACTGCATTTTTCTTGTCTATCTTTAGGGTCCTATGCTTCCCTCACCAAAAGAAAATTATCACAATTGATCAGCTTGCATTCTATACCCGAGACCTTAGATCCAATGCAGGATCAAATGTACCCTTTTTTGGTGATACCACACAGTATTTTTCCAACATCAGTGAGGGGATGTTCAAGTCTACTTCTCTAATGGGAATTTTTCCCCTTCCCCCATCATCTCCCACTACACACTTAACTCCTATAAACATGATTTTGTCATTTACCAGTGGATCCCTCGGGTATTTTGATCCTTGGGTGGTACCTCATACTAAGGATGTTGATTCATATGAAGCATCCATGCCTCTCACCCCGGTAGAGATTACCCATCAGATGATCTAGTTAGCATCTTTTGGACATAATTTGGATTCCCCTCAAGATGTAGAGTTTGATCAGTATCCCAATCCATCTTGGATCATCCATCGTCTCCTTGTTTCAAATGACTTCCTTGATATAAAAATTCCATATGATGAAGCTATCATGGAGTTCATGGCTTCCCCTGATATTCCATGGGAGGATTTGCATCACCGAACAACTTTTCTCCCAGATTTGGAACATTTTTTGGAGGAAATTCAAAATCATGTTTCCCTTGGTCATGTTCAATGGTTCCAGTCTCCCATCATGATCCATGATTTACTATCGGAAGGGAACTTGGCCAACATTTAAAAAACCATACCCATTGACATTTCCCAAAATACAAGTGCCATGGAAGACGTCCTGATAGGTGTCGATTGTTCACCCCAAGAAATTGAAACATACACGACCCTATTCAAATAATTATGCGGCATTTTTTCCTGGTCCTATGAAGAAATGCCTCACATTGACCCTTGCCAGATTGTTAAGCATGAAATAAAAAAGTATGACAAAGCCAAGTCAGTCTGACAAAAGTTCAAGCTAGTCAACCCGAAGAAATCTCTTTCCATCAAGGTAGAGATAGAGAAAATTCTTTGTGCACAGTTTGTCTATCCGGTTCCATTGACCGAATAGGTTTCTAACATTGTTCTGGTCACTAAGAAACATGGCACTATTAGGTTCTATGTTGATTATAGGGATTTAGACAAGGCTTTTCCTAAAGATAATTATCCAACCCCATTCATTAACCATATTATTGATGAATGTGTCAGTAGAGAAATATATAATCAGATATAGATAAAAACATAAGATCAACACAAGACTGGCTTGATCTGTCCTTTGGGAACTTTTTCTTATTAAAATTTTCCATTTGGTATTAAAAATGTTGGAGCCACTTTCCAGCAAGCCATGTCATGCATTTTCCACAACATCAAAAAAATTGTAGAGGCTTACTTAGATTATTTGGCTACTCAATCGCAGTGTCGTGAGGACCACCTTGGTAACTTGTGAGCCATTTTTATCCTATATTGATACTACAACATTCATTTGAATCCACATAAATTCATTTTTTGTGTGGTGTCTCAGAGAATGTTTGGATTTATTGTGTCCAAGTATGGGATCTTAGTGGATCCCTTGAAGGTCAAGGCTACTATCAAATTTCCTCCTTGTACCATTTGCCAAATTCAATGTTTGCAAGGGAAGGAAATTTTTTTCCATCGATTTATTTCCAATTACACTGAGATTGTGAAAGGTTTTATGCACTTTTTGAAGAAAGGTATACCTTTCATGTGGTATGACCAATCTCAACATTCCTTTGACACCTTGAAGAATGCCTTGGTGTTAACTCCCTTATTGATCCCTCTTGATTATACTCGTGATATCTTGCTCTATCTTGTAGCCTTTGAATCCACCATTGGCATGGTGTTCATTTAAGAGGACGATATGCAATTAGAGAACATAATTTAATATATTACAAAGAGAATTATCAGTCTTGAGCTTAGATGCTCTAATATAGAGAAGTTGGTCTTGGCAGTAGTTTACATTTTCCAATGATTATGCCATTGCATCCTCTTGTGAAAAAAAAATAGTTTCTGATTCCTACCCAATGCAGCACATTCTTAGTCATCAAATCATTGGGGGAAAGTAATCAGAGTGGATTTTAATCCTATAAGACTTAAACTTAGAATTTTTTTCATCCAAGTTTAAGAAATCCTTGGTTTTCGCAAAGTTGATGTCTAAACTTTCCTGGGATGATGAGGAACCAGCGGTTAATGACTCTTTCCTTAATGATTTATTGTTCCTTATCAAATATTTTGATCCTTGGTATGTAGATGCATTGGTCTACCTCTAGAACCAACATTTCCATCCTCGTATTTCCCATGATGAACATTGATGCGTACAACATCAGGCTAGATACTACCTTATTTTATATGACACCATTTATCATCGGTGGGTTGATTTTATTATACGTCATTTCCTTATCCATGAGGAAGCTGAAAGAGTTTTGAATGATTTCCATGTGGGGGAATGTGGTGGTCATCTCTCTGGGTTAGCCACTTCTCAAAATATATTGTGCACTGGCTATTTGTGTCCCTTGATCTTTAAAGACTATATGAATGCGGTCTAGAGATGTCATTCTTTTCAAATTTTCAGTCGTAAAATGGATTCTCATCCGATCCCCCTTCATCCTATGGTGATTGTCAGCCCCTTTTCTAAGTGGGGAATTGATTTCATGACATGTAATCCTACCTCAACTAATGGTCATAGCTACATCATCATGGTCATTGACTACTTCACTAAATGGGCTAAGTTCGTCCCTACCTTTTCTAATGATGGAACCATTGTTTCTCTTTTTGTATTCAATTATATAATTTCTAGGTTCAATATTCTAAAGACAATAGTAATCAGGGATGATTTTAAGGATGGAAATTTATTTTAAAATGTAGAAACCTTGGCGAATCTTAGTAATCCTTCATATGCCAACTATAAATGTTTGGCGATATTTTTGTAAGAATATTCAAATTTCTAAGGATTCTATATAGTTTGTATAAACTTTTGGCGATTTTTAAGGTAAATAATTTTATCCTATAGAATTTGGGTGAATCATTTTTAGAATAACAAATATTTTTTTCGGAAAAACCATGGAAAATTATCCCATGAGTGAAATTTATCCCCTAAAATCATCCCTGATAGTAATAGACCATGGGTCCCATTTTTGTAATAAGATGATGGATGAATTAGTTTCCAGGTTGGGTTTTCTTCATGAGAACTCAATGCCCTATTACCCTCAATCCAATGGCCAAGTTGAAGCCATCAATCATGTCCTCAAGAAAATCATCCATAGGATGTTAGGGAAACACAAGACAAATTGGAACCTTATGATATTTTCACCATTATGGGCTTACCATACCTCTGCTAAAAATGCCACTAGATTTACCCCTTTCCAACTTATTTATGGTCTAGAGTAAGTATTACCTATTAAATTCGAAATCCCATCATTAAAAATTTTTGTAGAACAGTTACCCAATACCTCCACCAAGGAGGATCATCTCTTGTACTTGGACCAAATTGATTAACAACATCACACTGCTACTTTTTCCAATGAAACACACAAGAGATGCATCAAATCTTAGTATGACAAATCGGTCCATCCTCTTTTTTTTTCCAGAGGGTGACTTGGTGTTGGCTTATGACTAGGACCATGACACCTTGTGAGAAGGTAAGTTTGAACCCCTTTGGCATGGTCCTTACATTGTTAAATGTGTCTTGAAGAGAGGGGCCTACAAGCTCATGTACTATGATGGGAATCCTCTTTTGGAGCCCCACAATGGGCTCTATATCAAAAATTATTATGCTTAGACCATTTGGTTGCATGATGCTTTGTACATAGGTGTGTTTTAGTTTGGCTTTGGAGTGGTGTGTTTTTTCTTTTATGAGTGTGTTAATTGTCTCGGTTAGTTTCTTATCATGCTTTATTCTTGATTTGAAAATTCCATCATCCTCCTCAGTCTACGTGGGATACGTTGATGGTTCCAGTTGTAGTACCCAAAACATTGCTTCTATCGCTTGGGTGATCTTCTCGCCCACTGACAAGCTTGTAATTTCAAGAGGTGTCTACCTTGGGCCTGCAACCAATAATATTGAAAACTATAGTGTCTTCATTGAACTATTGTTCGAAGTTCTTTCCCTTTGAATTCATAATCTGTTCGTTAGATTGGAATCTCATCTTTTGGCCTCACAATTGAATCACACATATAACGTCAAAAATGTTGAACTTTTGTGTAAGTATTTGAGGGTGCCTCTTCTTGAACGTTATTTTGAGAATATTGAATATTTCCATGTCCCAAGAAGATCTAACGCATTGGTTGATTTGTTATCTAACTATGTTTTAGATTGGTATTTGTCTCATTAAAATTACATTTTTAAGCATGCATGTACATATAACATAGGCCATCATTCATAATATTTGAAAAACCATATGTAGCATCTGAAAAAAAAAAAACATGTATATATATTATAGCAAAGTGTGATTACAACCTTCCAAAAAAGTGGTGCATAAACAAAATTGGGGTTCCATTGTCCTCCTGATACATAAACGTGTTGATTGGTTAATATATGTGTCTAGTACAAAAAGGGGGTTCCATTAGCTACTCAATCTTGATGTTGATGGTAGAACACAATTTCCCAAGCCACCTTCTAGAGAAGTCGATGAAAGGGGTTGGAGATACCCTCAACTTGTCGACACATGTGCACTGACACATCCCACTCTGGTATGGGGGGGACTCACATGGTAATCCCCTACAAGTTCCACCATACATGACGCAATTCTTCATAGCTACTACAACCTTCCCATCTTGATGACTCATCATCACTTGTATGACTATTGGGTTACTTTTGGCACAAGGGTGAGAAAAGGGTCCCTTCACTATCTATTTAGGATATCTAGAAATCACAACAGAGAGTTAGTTGGTTAGTGGCTCAAATAACATAAATAAACAAGAAATGAAAAAAAGCAAAATAAATATAAACTAATTAAACAATAACTTGAAATGAATGCAGAAAGAAACACAAGAAATATATACCAAGTAAATTGATCTTCGAATTGATACTCCTTAGAGAAATATGGGAACTTATGAGTCCCCTCTTCCTCCTTGGGAAGAATCTTGAGTCCCCAAGTACAAAGTCTTATTTCTATTATCAATGGGTAACAAAGAAAAATAGTGAAGAAAAGAGTGATGGACTACTCAAGAGGAGAGAGTCCTAACACTTTCTATGGATTCCCAAAGCTTTCTAAGAGGAAGATGGCTTCCCAAAGCAAAAAATGAGCAGCATAATAATATTCAAATGATTCTTCTCTTTTGCATACAATGGACCTTTATTTATAGGAGGATGGAAATATTTTTATTAACTAGTTCCAAATGTGAATGAGAGGCCCTTGGAGGTACCTCCCATTTCAATGATCCCAAGGTGAAATTTGGGGGTGATTTTGGGTATTGGGGAGATCCCCTTCATCTCAAAAGTGGTGAGGCCCGACCAAACTCATCAATGCATCATTTATGCATCCGCGCGAGTATTTCTATTGTCATCCATGCACTCTGTGCACTGTACACCATGCTCGCCCGCACGGATGTGCATGTGCTTCTTTGGCAAAATGTGCTCAGATTTCCAAAATGACTTTTACATAGTTTTATAATTGTCTTGTCAAACTGAGTGTAATCCTTCCATGAATATTGGTAGTATGTTGTGTTTTTGTTAATTTTTTCTTCATCCATTTTTTGTATTTGTAGTGAGCCATTTTTTGGTGATAATAGATGCCCCTTGATGTGTGAGGTTAGGAGCATATGTGTAGCCAAAATACATCATAGTTTCTTTTGGTGACGATGACATTGTGTAGAAAGTGAGAAAACATGGAATTGAGGAGTTGTGGGAGTGATCCATCAGAGGGAGAGTGAATGGAAGATTGGTACAAAGTAGGATGGAAAAAAAATATTGTACAAATGAGGTGGGAATTCCCCATGCTCGTATCATGATACCATAAATAGATAGTAGGAACTGAACTTTCTGACGAAGTAGATATCTACAACACTCTCAAGGGAATTAGAAGCAATAGGTGATGATTCTGATGATGAAACTGGATTTGAGTCAAGTAGTGAAGGACTCAGAGGAATTGATGGCCTCATAAAATTCATAGGTCTTCAGTCGCTGCTCAAAACTGCACTAGTCGCAAAGTAAGATCCACCATAACATGAGATTGTGCTAGAGTCAAATGTCATGGGGATGAACAACATCAAATAGAAATTAGGACTCTCTCTATGTTTTCCAAGGATACTCATTTCTAGTGGAATGAGAGCCAATATATTGTAACTTTTCTGGAAATTTGTTGATGTCGACACGAAAAGGAATGCGACAAGATGAAGCAAAGGGCTTCTCGATATCCGGGTGGATCATCATGATGTCAGAAACTATATTAGTACTAGTAAAGGGGGGATGATCATGAACAATTTATGGAATATAAAATAATCTTTAACTTCCCTTGGTTGGTGGGTATTGATGGATGGAAGCAATCGTAATATACTATCTGGTGTTAGGGGGGTGGTAAGATATGGGAAAACTATGTTGAAGGGGTGAGACAACAAGGGGATGTAGCGTAGGTCAAAATATAGAGTGATATGGGACGCAAAGGTCTAGTGCTGGTAAAACATTTGATGTGGATACAAATGGATTGCAGAGGATGTGACAGAAGTGAGATGCCCCAACCAAGGGTAACCAAGGTTGTGATGTGCCAAGGGAAAAACGTTGTCAGGTGCGATGGCCAAAATCTATTGTATTTTCTAAAATGTAAAATGTGTTTTTTACAATTTCCAAATAAATAAATAATGCGGTTTAAAGTACATGTACAAAAATGGGTGCCTCAGTGAAGTATGACTTGGCCTATATAAGGCACAAGTAGATACTAGTGGAGGGTGGGGGGGGCATTAGTTAGTTTTTGTACTAGGTAGATGAATGGAGGATGATGTTGTCGATGGGCAAGTGATGATGGATGATGTGGAAGGTTAATGATAATGTGGAGGTGCACTTGAATGTAACCAAAAATACATAAGGTGGGAGTCTGTAATGGGGTGGTTAGCATGATGAGGAGGAATAGGTATGAGGTTCTTAATCGGGGGTGTAACACTACTAGGACTCATGATCCTAATGGAAATAATAGCATGAGTGTCAATATGACAAAGGATAAATATATGTGGGACAAATCATGGAGGCGAGAGAGATATCGGATGACGGTACCTGAATGCAAATGGAGGTGATAGTACCATAGAGCTGGGTGTGAGGAACCTGAGAATAATTATCAGGGGGATTGATTGGGAATAAAACTAGGGGTAGAGGGTTGAAAAGTATGCTAGTTTGGAATATATACCTGGAGGAGCCAAGGGATCCCATGACTGACAGCTTGAAGGGGGCCATGGATGAGGACCTACACATTCAAACCAAATACCTGAAGTGACACATATCTTGAAAATAAAACATATATATAATAGTTGTGTGATAATTAAATGTGGAGAGGGGATGCATACCTGCACCCAAGGTGTCAAAAAGGGATCCCATGGCTCCAGAATGACATGCGAATATGAGAGTATCATTTTGAGGGTGAGGGAATCTGGATCTTGTGGGTGTGAATGGTGTGAGAAACAGATCTCGGATGCTCCCGAATAAACGTGAGGAAGTTGTGCCAAATGGTGTATATAATGGAATGGGACCCACATAGCCCCCTCATTTGTACTTGTTGTTGTGGATGTATGAGAGTTGCATGTGAAATTGTCCTGAAATTGAGGGAGGGTTGGGAAATGGTGTGTATAATAGCCATATTGAGAACAAATGGTGCAAGCATGCTTGGTTCTCAAACTGGGAGGTTTGGAGAAGGAAGGTTTCGTGGAGGACAATAGTGCTACTGGTGTAGGTAGTAGTGGTGTACTTAGAGGTTTTGGAATGAGATTCTGTAACTAGAGTAAAGAGGGGTATATATTGGTAGGGTGTCAAACGATGTTTCACAATGCGCATGGAGGTGGTATGTGGGGTGGAGAAGGGAGAGGAGGTTCCTTATTTTATGTGTGCCTCATTGGTTTGTGGTAGCACCCCCTATTCCATAGGTAGGGTCTCCTGGAGTGGTAATATTTCCACCAACAATGTGACTGGTTGGATGAGTGATTGATCGCAGTAATGGGACTGCAGGTTGCGATGGAAGGGAGAACCCAAGTACCAAAACTAGAAATTATTTTAGGGGCTAAATTTCTCTCATGGGATAATTTTCCATGGTTTTTCCAAAAACGAGATTCGCTATTTTAAAAATGATTCACCCAAATTCTATAGGATAAAATTATTTTACCTTAAAAATCGCCAAAATTTTATAAAAACTATACAAAATCCTTAGAAATTTTAATATTTTTACAAAAATATCGCCAATCATTTATAATTGGCATATGAAGGATTAGTAAGACTCGCCAAGGTTTCTACATTTAAAAATAAATTTCCATCCTTAAAATCATCCCTGGCCACAACTGGTGGTTCTAGATACCATATAGGGATGGTGATGACCATGTTAGGTAAAGTCAAGGTAGCAACAACTTGGTATGATGTTACTCCTGGGGGGGGTAAAAGAAGGGAATTTGGATGATGGCATGTGGGATCATCTTCTAAACAGGGATTTGACCCACAGGTGGTGGGTTATCCGATGTTTTTTCCTGGGGATACTCTATGGGAAGTGTGTCAGGAAGTATCGGGGTGGAATAGGAAGGATTGGTGGAGGAGTCTGGTGATTTCTCAACGGCTAGGGGGTCTAGTATCTCAAATCCATCGGCTGTGACGATGTACACATTGGTAGTGATGGGGGGTGTGAAGAATTGGTATGTACCAACCAAATATGGATCTTGAAATAGCCCTGGTTCGACATCAATCTTTGGGACCGGGTCGACGCTCGATCAAATTAGTGGTAGGATGTTATCAATGTGCCCTGATTGGTTGGGTTCATGGTGGGTCAATTGATCAATGGTGAAAATTTTTCCATTGTGAGGGAATAGAATGGTACAAAAGACCGAGGAAGATACATCCTGCATGACATACATGTAGCTTCATATGAATAAGATATTATAATCCAATTGGGTGTCAATGACTTCTATGTTGATGAGAATTGTTTTCCCCCCAGCTTAACTAAAACATTTTGATACAGGCCTTCTGGTTGGGATGGGCGACCATCATAACTCAAAGCGCGATGGTGGAGGGGATAAAATTAGGTGAACCAAGTTGCTTCCAAACTAATTTGGACATGATGCATGTGGATTCGCCTTCATCTATGATGCAGTGATGGACCTTGATATTTGGGATTTTGATAGGAATATGGAATGCGACTAACGACGAAATTTGTGGGTATACTCTGTCTAAGTCAAATGTGATTAAATGGGTGTTTGTTGAATCTACTACCCCCAATTGTGAAAGTAATGCCTTTCATTAGGAAGGTCATGTTAGAAGGACTTCCATAACTAACATGGCAATGGGTGATTAAGCGAGATCAGCAATCAGACTATAGCTATGGATGGCCCTAGCATGAGGATTATGCATGTTCCTATGCAAGGGTGAATGCTGAATGTAGGCGATGGCTTCATTATTATGACGAGGGATCATCAATGGCTATCCAGTTAGTGGTTGGGGAGCATATGAAGTGGTGTGCAATGGATCAAGGGATGTATTTTATTAGCAAATGCAATTTTGTAAGAGGATTTCCTCTTCAATAGTGAGGAGGATACTACGTTCGGTGGTGTTCCCTGGATGGGTTTATTCAGGTGGAAGGAATTTCCCTTGTGGGTGTGGGTATTGAACCCCCTCTGGTTAATTATTAATGACTCCCTGATGTGGGATAGGGTTTTGTAATATCATTAGTGGTAGTGGTGGTATATAGGTGGGAGGTCCTTGAGGTGGACCTTGAGATCTGGTTTATCATTAAGGATTCATGACATCCTTCATTCATTTATAGTCAGTGATTTGAGGGGAATGGTGAGTATAATGGAAATATTTTCCACATAATGCACAAGGGTAATTGGTTCAAAGGTTGTTATTTCTCCCTTGTGGGGGTTGACCATTATTATTTTCCCCTTGTGGGTTTTTATTGGGTTGGTGTTGGTTTTCCCCAGCTTGGGGGTTTTGTTAAGGGGGTTTTCCTACTTGTCCCTGATTCCTATTCTTTCCTTTATTTTGGTTATTGTTGGGTTTGTGAGGTGGATTGGATGTATTCAACTATTCAAATGTTTGAACCTATTGAAGAGGGGATGATTGAATGAAATTGAACCCCACCTGGTGTTGTCCATGTGCAGGTGCGACTGGTTGGGGTGGACCTATGAAGGGATAGTATGGGTTACCTTTTGGGGGTCCATATGGGTTGTAAGAAGTGGAGATGGACCCATTATTACTAGGTGGATAGGAATTTGTAGCTGGATGAACTAGTTGCAGGCTAGGGATTGGTCGGGGGAGGGACGTGGGTAGCGGGTTACCCATGGGGGGGCGAGGCGATGCCATGAAGGGTGTGGGGAGGGTGGGGAGGGTAATATGAAGCTCCTCCATATGGTTGAAAGTATGGGTTGGTCCCATATGCGGGTATTGACTGTGTGTGTGGTTAAATATGAGCCATGGATCCAATCAACCCATAAATGACATGTGATGTTCCAAGTTTGTCTTGACCAAAAGGAAAAGGATGGGGAGCATCTGGAAGGATAGTGTATAGGTACCCTGATTGGAAGTATATGAGGTCAAATTGTTGTTCCTTGGTGATGGCTTCATATTCAGTTTTGGGGATGGTTGTGGCCACATATTTAGCAAGGGTAGGAATGAGCTATCAGAGAAACCAATCTAGACTTTGTGAATATGGTTTGAAATGTGAGTAGAGGTGTATTTTTTGCATTATGACAGGATTTTATACTCGGTATCATGATGGATAGGAAGTTAAAAAAATGAAAGGAATTCTTTGGCTAATGATTTGAATGTTGGGTGGTATCTAGACTTCTCTTCCATGTACCATTTGGTTGTTTTTCCAGTGAGGGTTATCTGAAATAACCATAGATGAATGGAATCTTCCATTATGTTATTATAAGAACACCACAACTGGAAGGACATGACATGGTTGGCGGGGTCCTCTCTGTATTTTCCTTCAAACTTAGGGATATCCCAAGGTAGTTTTGTCGGCATATTCGGCCAAGTAGGGTTGTGTAATATGGGATCATTTGTCATTTTATTTATATCAGGTATATTGAGTGAATCCAAAAAGGGCATGACAGGAGTGGGTCCTACCATGTTGTGGGAGGAAGTGGTTCCTTGGGAGCTTGTAATTTGTGGAAAACTTTGGGCTCTGCCTCCTTGTGGTGGAGGGTTTGGTTGGGAGTTGCTTGGGATATTGGTTCTAAGAAAAGTGGCTCCTAGTAATCCTTAGCCTATTACCATGGCACTAACTGGTGTATGTGATGGTATTGATGATGTCTCAGCGAAATTAGGAACACCGCCCAAAATTGGGGGTAAACTTTTAAAGTGTATAGAACAACGAGGATATTGTGGCTTCCCTATGATTCTATCTTAGAAGTGGGTGTGTGTAAATGGTGGTGAGAAATGATAGGAAAAGTGGCTTTGAAATTACTTTAAACAATGTATTCATAAAATTGCATGTACTTCAAGTGGTGAAAATCATACATCAATACAATGTGAAAAGTGGTTTGAGATTTTGGTAACTCCTCATGGGGGAAATAATAAATAGAATAACAAGTCATCATGTCCTATATGATGTAACATCCTTCCTCTCAAATAACACTGGACCTCCAAAAAATATCTCGATAGTGGGGAAAAAACCCACTTGAGGAGAAACTAGTGAAGGGACGAACAATCAGTTATAATGAGGGATGAAGGGGGATGAAGGTGGCATATCCAAAAAGTACTAGTGATGTTTCCCAACAACCATTGAAAATATGACTGAGGTGTGATTGCATCCCAGAATTTCCACCTTGGGTAAATAAATCCTAAGTTTTAGCTACTAAGAAACCTTCATCAAGCACGACATTTATATTTTTAGCCTCAGAAATCAGTCATAGGATGGATTCTTTCCAAGGGTTGGGTGACCCAAGGAGGCATGCACAGAACAACTAGACCTTGGCCTTTGATCCTTCATGAATGTCTCCTTGCCTTATGGTATAGGAATGCTTGAGTAGGAGGATTTTGGCACCCTAATTCACAAATTTCTAAGTTTCAAATGAGAAATGATGATGAGGAGTTATTTGGATCCCTATCCCCAAAATCGTAACTTAGACTACCAAATTATTTTGTGTTCCTAGTATGGAGGTGAGAAAGTGGGTTGATTATAGTCATTTTTAGAATGTAAAAGAGGGTTGTGAATTTGGGTTCGTGGACCAACTTCGTTCTTTATGAGGGTGCTCACAAAGAACCTTTTCTAAACAAATGAAGTCCACAAGAGCTTCAAGTATCTAGCAAAATGGTTTTTGAATGAGTGAAAGTGTGTGCAAGGAGTGATGATGGTGAAACAAGTTTTTAATAAATTAAATTCAATATTTTTCCTTGGTGGACATCATTTGTTCCTTTACTTATCTTGTTTAGATAAATTACTAATTTTTTTTTTAAATGACCCTTGCAAACTAAAGGAAATCCTAAGCTATCATGGAAAATGTGATAATCCTTACTTGGACCATTTATCTTCCTAAGGTGTTTTGTAATCTAGAAAACTTGAAACTAGTACTAGATTGTGAGAATGTGGGCATGTGTGGGTCCTTACAACTTCTTTAAACTTCTTAGGTGAATTAATCTAAAATTTATGAAAACTATCCTATAATTGCATGCATGTGGGCATTTGGGCCCTTACAACTCTTTTAATATTTAATTTTCAACAAGTAAGTTGAGAGGATTGGCATCCTTTTGAAAGTGATTTGATTTACCAAGGGATATGGCGACTTATATAAGCAACCTTTTATTATTATTTTTAAGATCACATTAAGGTGGAAAGAAAGAGAATACTCCAAGATTGGTTTAGATGGACTTCTAGTCCCAGTTCAATGTGATGACTTTGTAAAATGAAATCTTTATTCTGAAATTCAAATGCAAAACCTTTTAAGCCATCCATGTGGAAATCAAGGAAATCAAGGATATTGTGGTTCCTTTTACTCTCTCTAATTATCTATGTGTGATGTGGGGTTTATGGATGATATCTAAACTTGCTTTTACTAGCTTTTACAAAGTGCTAAAATCAAATCTAAACTACTGAGTGGTAGTGGAAAACTCAAGCCTTATAATTTTTCGAAAAAATGACAGGTGCATGGAATAATCAGAAACAACCGTGCATAACGTGCATATCACGCATTTAGAGAGTTCTGATAGAGAGAAGATATGCATGGACCATGTTGTTTTTTGTATCATACCTGTGTGCATGCAAGAAAGTTGGTAGGAAATTTTTTTTGAAAAAATTCTCTTAATGTGGGGTAAAATCCTTCTCTCAAGTGGTGATTTTAGGTCGGTTTTGGCCCTTGCACATGAAAATAAGTATGAGAGAAAACTCTAACAACCTAATTGAGGAGAATTATGATTGAACTCCCCAGTATGGTTGCCAATGTATTTGGTTCCTTTTGGCACAAGGGTGAGCAAAAGGGGGTCCCTTAACTATCTAGTTAGGCTTTCCAAAAAGCACAATAGAGAGTTAGTTGGTTAGTGGCTCAACTAACATAAAGAAATAAGAAATAAACAAAAATGAAATAAATATAAACTAAGCAAACAATAACTTGAAATGAATGCACAAATAAAACACAAGAAATATATACCAAGTAAAATAATCTTTGATTTGATACTCTTTGGAGAAATATGGGAACTTATGAGTCCCATTTTCCTCCTTGGGAAGCCTCTTGAGTCCCCAAGTAAAAATTATTCTTTCTACTATCAATGGATAAAAAAGGAAAAAGGTGAAGAAAAGAGTGATGGACTACTCAAGAGGAGAGATTAATAACACTTGCTATGGATTCCAAAATCTTTCTAAGAGGAAGATGGATTCCCAAAGCTAAAAATAAGAAGCATAAAAATACTCAAATGCTTCTTCTTTTTTGCATACAATGGCCCTTTATTTATAGGAGGATGGCGAGATTTTTATTAACTGGTTCCAAATGTGAATGGGGGGCCCTTGGAGGTACCTCCCATCCTTTTCAGTGATCCCAAGGAGAAATGTGGGGGCGATTTTGAGTATAGGGGAGAGCCCCTTCATCCCAAAAGTGGTTGAGGCCTGACCAAACTCATCAATGTGTCATTTTTGCGTCTGTGCGGGTCTTTCAATTGTCAATCGCACACTATGCACATTGTACACCATGTTATCCTATGTGGATGTGCACACACTACTTTGGATGAATGTGCACAGATTTTTGGAACCACTTTTACATATTTTTATGATTTTCTTGGCCAACTGAGTATAATCCTTCCATGAAATTGGTAGTATGTTGTGTTTCTGTTAATTGTTTCTTCATCCATTTTTTTTATTTATAGTGAGCTATTTTTCGGTGATAAAAACGATGATGGTCTTTACCCCACCCTTCCAGACGCTATGGTCCTACATATGTAAAACATGAAACTATGTTAGTATTCACCCACACAAAAAACTTATCTATGCCAAGATACCCAAATAACATGGAAATATGATAAAACTAAAAAACAACCTCACCTGTGTGTCCCCATGCCTCACCTAGGGGAAGTGGCAACTCTGGCTCATGATGGAAGTTCATCCTTGCATATGGGAAATCCTCAATGCTCAAAATCTCATGATGCCACCAACCAGAAAACCCAACCCCATAATGATCATGATGTTGTGCCCCTCGTATCCTTTCCATATAATCCTCCCAAAACACCATCCATGGGTCCGAAGGAATTGGATGACCCATCACTATCCTAGGTGCCAACTGGGGCACTCACTCTAGGAAAATCATCACGAGAAGGAAGTCATACCCAAACTGCTTCTAATTACCCTACTTGTAGATAGTCGGTTGGTTTTTCAAGTTAGCAAGGACT
This sequence comes from Picea glauca, assembly GCA_000966675.3. Classification (NCBI taxonomy): domain Eukaryota; kingdom Viridiplantae; phylum Streptophyta; class Pinopsida; order Pinales; family Pinaceae; genus Picea; species Picea glauca. The sequence goes on along the minus strand of JZKD02S2348534.1, from coordinate 406,558 downwards.
CCCTCACACCAGTTGAATATTGTAGGCTCTAGTAACATTAGGGCCACATGTATGTTGGTATTGGAAGCCAAATGAGGGGTTGTGGATCTTGAAGCCCAGGTAATGAAAAAGATAATGGTATTCAGTAGAAGGTCCACAATATCCTAGATGAGGATATAGTTTCTCATCTTACGAGAATCAACCTGACAATATTCCTTGACATAACTCATGACAAAATGATCATCTTCACCTGGTGTGTAACCCACTTGCCACAATACACCTCGTCGGGATAACCCAGTGCAAAAGTATATGTCAGATATTTCCAACTATATGACCTTCCCATGTATAATGAATCAATCTTGGTCAGGTTCCTAGTACCAGACTAGTTGATCTAGTAACAAATCAAGATATCCCAATAGAGGAAAGTAAAAGAGCTTTAGGAGCCAACACTCTTGGAGAGTCACCATGGTCATATCTTCCCCTTGTGCAACATATTCATATTCTTCATATTTCCTTTCTTTCCATTCAATCATTTTTTCCTCATTTCTTGCATCCACAACACAAGGAAAAAAAAGACTCATTAGTAAAAGATTGCCTCAAAACAGGGCCTGATAAACTAAAACCTCACCCATGGGAACTTAGTTGATCGACCCAAGTAATTTTTCCTTGGCCTCACTGGACAATCTATGGGTGTCATGCAAGGCCCCATGTGACACCCCCACGTCGTCACATGAGGCCCCATGTGAAAATTCCAAGGCATTGTGTAAGGTTGTCATGATATTGGCTCGGTCAACTACCCTATTGTCTTATCCAGTGTGCATCCTTCTAGTTCCCCAAAAACCCAAAATAAACTCACAAACAATGCATAGGGTATCTCTAGTATTTAATTGGATCACACTTTTTGAAGGGTTGAAGGAAATATTCACACTGAGCTCCAAAAACCTACTCTTGGATAAGGGCTTCCTCCTTAAGATATCAACATGCCTCTCTTACAAAGTGAAGAATGAGTTTTCTCCAAGGTGAGTTTTCCTTTTATAACTTTTTTGGGAAATGAAAAATTCAATTTCCACCATGAGACACAAAAGTGGGTTTTTATTTTTATATGATCTCATTTTATTTTTATGCCATTTTTACTTTAATTAACCTTGGAGTCTAGTTTAAATGTGCTTCATGGGATTCTAAGGACTTTTTTTAGGATGATGGAGACATCCCCTAAAGTTGAGGTACATGTTTCTCACCTGGCATATAGAGATAGGTTTTTCCCTGCATATTTTTCCTTGCAATGTTAATCATCCATATTGCCATCATTATGCCTTAGGTTTGAACTCAATCGATTGCAACCTTAGCCACTTCTTTTGCATATTGTGACTGGTTTGGTATGTTGGTCAACTGAGAGGGGGGGGGGTGAATCAGTTGTTACTGTTCTTAAACAATTATGCTTCTTTTTAAACTCTTTATAGAAACACTGAAGGACAATCACAATAGTGCAGGGAAGTAAGCAATAGCATATTCAGTATCATTCACACACATGTGATACACAGAGACAAATATTTCTTGAGGAAACCCATAAAGGGTAAAAACCTATTTTTCTTTATATTATAAGTAATAATTACATTCTTTACATTATCATACATATGAGCACCAACTCATAATGAGGCTACAACCTCTGTTTTGCAAGATTCTACTTGTTGAGACCACCAACTCTCTGTTTTCTCTAGCACCCACTAGAAAGAAGCACCAACTCCCTGGTTTCTCTAGCACCAACTAGAAGGAAGCACCAACTCCC
>JZKD02S2348534.1:389420-404743 GCA_000966675.3 Picea glauca | reverse complement strand
TTCTCCCTTGCACCACCCTGCCACCCTGGTTTCTCTGGATGCAACCAGATGGAAGCTACAACTCCCTGTGTTCAAGCACCCACTTGAACCTATGAGGACAACAGTCCTCCCTAGCGCCTCCCTTCCACCCTGAAATGTAAATTCTTTGTTACTCAAACTTATTACATCGATATAGAGTTATCCAATGGCTTACCAGCCTTGTCGTTGTTCTGTTACATTGCTCTACCCTGTCTGCATCAGTTTATTTTGCACGCCCCTTGCACTTTTTGTTCTTCAGCCTTTTATGCTCTCTGTGCCATATCCCTTCAATGCACCATTCCTCTACTATGCATTTTTGTTCCTGTGCTCTGCCTCCTTTCACACCCTTGATTCTCCTACACAACGACAACCCTTGTCTCTTCTTTGTTTGGCATTCTTATAGTCTATGTTGTCTTTGTGCATGCAATATTCGCAATACCTCTTCATGCTGACTCTATGCCAATATCCTCCACCTCTCGAGTGCTCTGCCTGATCATCATGGTAACTCTTCAGCTTCTCTGGCAGTTTTCCCACATGTTCATCATCATTGTATGTTGTACTAAGATTCCTCAGCCTCTCTGGCAGTTTGAGACTCTTCATCTTTTCTGTGATAGTCAAGCTCACCTTCTCTATTTCAGTTAAAGAATTCAACATTCATCCATCTGTCAATCCCTTCTAAGAATATTCTTCCTTCACTGGACGAAGCTTCGAGACTCTTCATCTCCTCTAGTGATCACATAGAGGTCTCTTCGAATTCTCTAGAAGACGTCATCAATGGTTTCTGGTAGTTTCACTGCATTGTGCATTAGTAGCCCTCCGATCTCCTTCAGGTTTATCTACGCCATTGGATGAAATTTATTAATCTTGCCTTTAAATCGGGTTTCGACATTTCGGCATTCCTATGCCCAAGTGTCTTGACACTTCAAGTCGTGATCTCCGAAGCTTCGATACAAAACTTTTCTGCACTAGCTACTTCCCCAATATGACTATGGTCATAACCAAGTGCCTATGCCAAAAGCACTTTTTGTGAGTTCACGTTTTTTGGATCTGCAGATGATGCATCTCGACTTTCCAAGTCGCGATCTCTGAAACCCCGAAATGGAGCTTATCTGGACTGACTCCTTCCCTTCTCATGACCATGGTCTATAACCACAGCTCTATGCATAAGGCGCTTTCACGATTTCGCATTTCTTGAGTCTGGAGATGAGACATCTCGACTCTCCAAGTCGCGATCCCCAATACCCCGAAATGGCATGGGATTCAATGGTCCTGATCAGAGCTTGATTCAACAGCTGTGATTGAATCGCAATTTCGCATATCGCAAAATTGTCATTCTTGTTGCATTGTTTACTTGCCACTCCATGTTGTGATCCCCAAAACTTTGACATGGAATGGAATCAATGGTCCAGATCAAAGCTTGATCTGACGGCTCAGATTACATCGTGATTTCACATATCGTGAAATAGAGATTCCTGTGGTGAATGTTCTTTGACAACTTCAACACTCGATCCTCGAAACTCCGACATGGACTGGAATCAATGGTCCAGATTTGATCTTGATTCAACGGTTGCGATTTAAGTCACGATTTTGCATATTGCAAAATCAGGATTCATGTTGCATTGTTTCTTTGACATCCCGATTTGAGTCTGTTGATGTCACATGTGTTAAATAACTACCACATGTCACCCTGATTCGTGACTTACATGTGCTTGGCATGTTGAATCAATTTGACACTTGTCATTACCTGGTTGTGCCACGTGTTCCTAGCTGACGTGGTTTGCTGACGTGAGTCAGATCGACGGTCCAGATGTGATCTTGATTTGACGGCTCAGATTACGTCGCGATTTTGCATATCGCGAAATCGGGATTTCTGTGGATGATATTACTTGTCATCTCCGACTCTCGATCCCCGAAACTCCGACAAGGAGTCGGATCAATGGTCCACATAACCCCCTGAGATGGATGGTCCTCCTACTTTCGGGATTTGTGAGCCCTCTACTCCTTGAACTTTTAAAGATCGTGCAGGTTTTCCTCGATCCAACGGTGGTCGGACCCTGTGCTCAGATATGACGCCTGAGATCTATCCTCCTCTTCAGTGTGCTCTTCTTGTCTTTATTCAGATCTGACGGCCCTCATGCTGTCAGGAATTTTCGATGCGATCCAACGATTAGAAATGCTTCTCGGGCCTTCGATCATTTTTTTAATGTTGCATTGCCTTCGATCATTCGATCTTCCTGGACTTATCTTCTCTTTTCATGTTGATCATCGTTGTTGTACTCAAGCCATCATAACTGTTGCACTTGCCAGCGTTTCCTTCAATCATTCGATCTTCCTGGACTTATCTTCTATTTGCCTGTTGATCATCGGTGTTGTACTCAAGCCATCATTACTGTTGTACTTACCATCAATGACAAGATTACGCTGCCTGTAAAACATACCAAACATCCTCTACACTATCTCTTCTGATCTTATCGAGGTTTCTCTACAGCTTCTTCCCAAAATACTTATGGTGCCCATCTGTTACATTCTTCATGTATTCATGCCATCTCCATTGTTGTACTTGCCATCAATGACAAGCATATGCTACCTGTTAAACATTTCCAACATGGTAGTGCCTACCATCCATGGGAACCCTAGTTAGCACTTGAATTGTGGTTTAGTTCCCATGTTGCATATTGTCATTGGCTTGGAAGCCCTCTTTTAGCCCCACCATGACTTGAATATTGAGCCTCATTCTCTTCTCTTCGTATATATTTTGGACACATCTCATGGGGGGTTCATGAAAACATTTTTATGTTTCTTAATGGTCACCTATGAATTTTTTTCTTGCATCATACCTCTTGTTGTTGCATTCTTTTTTACCCATATTCCACTTACCACTATGCAGTAGCCTTGACCATCCTCCTCTTGCATTATTTGGATTATATTTTGGATCCACCTACCTAGTGAGAGAATAGCTACTAAGAGTGGATATCACTTTCCAGTACCATTTTCATTTCTTAGGTTAGTTTTATGTGCTTGGAACATAGGAGCATGTTTTTAAGCCACTCGTTTTGTCCTGATGAGTATATTTTATCTCTTTTTCAGACTCATAAAAGAACACGAAAAAGGTACCAAGATCAATTGTATCATTATTTAGTGCTATTTAAACCATGAAGGAGACCAAGAAAACTTGTGTCATTATTTCGTGCTCGTTAAACCATGAAGGAGAAAAAAGTACAAAAAAATAAAAATAAAAAAGAGTGGGGCTTTTTCACCATTGGTTTATTCTCAAAATGGTAGTGTCAGTCAAGTATCCCTTGAACATGGAACCTATTTAAGTCCTCATCATACATTTGGGTTTTATCTTTCCTATGAGTGATCCCAATAATATGAGTTAGAGATACTCCTCTAAATGGTTACTCTTCCAATGATCATGGAGAGTTCTTCAATACCTCATGTTTTGTTGCACTATATCCGTCCAGCTCTTGTGTCTTCCTTCCAATTCACCATGGTGTCACATGTTCAAGGGAATTTTAAGCCTGATTCGACCATTTGTTGTTTTGTTTATTTTCTGAGTCAACCATCCCTATGTAATTTTTACTTTGTGATACTCTCTCTTCACATCATCTCTCGATGTATGTTTTGTGTCAATTGATCAAGGATACATCAAGGACCTCCTTGAACGAATATTTTCCTATCAACTTCATCACATTATCTAGGAGAGGGATCTAGGAACCAAATAGTACCTTGGAGCTTGCAATCCTCAGTGGCATGCCTCCTTATGATCGACAATGAGTTTACATCATTTACTCCTAATCGATGATTATACAAGTGTTTGACATCAGATCCTCTATTCACACTCGTTACATTGTAATAGGTACCTTGGGGTCCATATTCATCATTGTTGGTCCACCTCGTATTTGTTAATGGTATACACTAATGATTGGTAATTAGACGATTTATTCCTTTCTCGACATCAACTCATCTATTTGCATGTTGTAGAGTCACACCATCGGGGTTCAGGATGAATACCTTTGGTTTGGGTCCACATCATTCCTTTACAGCATCCCCTCCCAAGTTGTGATGGAGTATATCACTTGTATATGAAGACTTCAGGGGAACTCTCCTCATTTCTTGTTTTCTACCTAGCATATATATGTTGTGTCATAGATCCAAATTGTATCTTTGGGTAGCTATGATTATGTTCCTGACATAGATCCATAGTGTATTTTTTGGTTTCTATGATTGAATTCATGACATAGATCCACATTGTATTGTCTCATGGCTATTGTCTTATTGATGACATGGATCCACTATGAATTATTTTGTGGCCATGGTCTAGTGTTTGATATCATGGATCTGGAATTCATTGTTTGGAAACCATGCTCATTCAGAGTATGAGTATGTATACCTAGGGTATTGGTCTATATATGCTCTCATCCTTGGTGTTCGATTGCAAGAATTCTTTGGTTTTTGAACCTACTTTCTCTCTCCTTGTGTTTCCTCTCATGGACATTATTGTAATGTATTTTGGTCATCCACTCCTTTCTCAACCTCACACATTAGGGGGCATATGTTATAGACTCAATTTCCACCCTACATTCGAGAGAGGAAGCCATCATAGGATAAAGGCCAGAATACATATTTTTCCTAACAATTGAATTCCTTTTTATCACTTATTGGCATCCTCGAGTGACACCTAGTAGACAAAAAGTGAGGCCCTCACTCGACACTAGTGGCTCAACAAGAGAGGCACTGTCAAACTTCTATAATTGGGGAGTTACAAGGTGATAGGAGAGTGATGAGTTGGATATTCATGGAAAATTCCTAGGAACTCACATCATTTGATTCTCTAGTGGCCACTAGAAGATCTAGAAGCCTCTCCCAAGCCTCCTCAAAGATATATATAACAAAGAAAAGCCTTGGAAAATAAAGGAAGAATGGAATAGCATCCTCATGTTGTCCAACTGTAGAGGTATCCATCTACTACATCCAGAAGTCAGTAAATCCTATCCTGAAAAAGGAGTTGCAAGGAGAGGCAAGGATAAAGGAGGCTAAAGGAGGATGCATCTTCATCAAGTTGAGGTATGATTTGATATGTATTCTCCATTTTTTATTAATATATCATTTGTTTTCATTTAATAAATAATATATCGGATTCATTCATTCATAGATCTGATTAGAAGTAGATTGGATCTAGGATTCTAATCCTTAATAGAGAAGAAGAGAAGGTTTTTCTTATCTTTTGTATATAAGAAGTAGGTTATAGAGATTGGATCCAGAGTTTTGAGAAAACATATGAAGGACCACCTCAAGAAAGGTATGCAAATATTCCCCACTCTTTAGGATAATTATGAATCTACGTGTGTGAGTCTATATCTAAGAAAATCATAAAGAAGTCTACCCCTTTTCTATCTAGGATAACTAGGATGATCCTAGGGAGATATTAATAATTATTTAGTGAGATCCCTGTGAGAAAAAATCCCATAAAATCATGGTAGGGAAACTATCCTTGGGCCCTTAACCATGGGTTGGGGAGGAAAATAATAACCTCATGCACCAAACCTATTTTTTTAGCATAAGCACCATGAGCACGTCATGACACCACCAGACAAGACCATAGATGGGTTGCAAATCCTTAACCATTATCAAAGAATGAAAACTAATTCCTTGGGATATTATTGAATATTATTGAGTCCAAGAACCTTCAATAAGTCCTCAAACCAACATACTTGAACTTTATAAGGGGTGTTTTTCCACTAAGTGGGATACAGTCACCACAAATAAGTTGTCTGGACTAAAATTGTTCTTCAAGTCATATAAACATGGCCAATAGGAAACAATTTCCTTAAGAACTAATTGAACCTTCTTGAGCTAAATCACCATGAACAACACCTAGAAACCATGATATGATCCCTCTCTAGAGAATATTTGGAATTCAAGTTGAATATGGGCACCATTACAAGGTCTTGGTCATCATGGATGGATCTCAAGTCCTTTACCATAATCATGGGAGGGAAATCAAGAGCCCTCATCGCTAAAACTTGATTCTCAATATCAAGAAACATGGATGAGTCCTTAAACCACCACATCTAACATTTTTTGGTTATTAATCTATTAAGAACCAAGTATCAAAATAGCATAAAAACCTCAAAATAAGTACTCAACTCCTTGACAAAGAGATAATTTCAGATAATAGGCATCTTCGAGGGAGAAACCTCCTTATACACCGCATAAATTTACAAATACAAGATTATCCAAAATGAAAAGATCTCTTTGGTATATATAGGATACCACGAGGTACAATTACAACTAATGGACCTAATCCGACATAAATAAAATAACAATATTAATGTAATATTCCCCAATTAAGGGGTAATGTGCCACTATTTAGGGCTTAAAATGCCCCTCCCCTTTAGAGAAGTGTTTTTCACAACACTTGAGTAATTTTGGATGCTTTGTATAAAAGACTCATCTTCCCAAGTGGAATCTTCAGCAGATAGTTTCTTCCACTTAATGAGATACTATGAAATGGATATATTCCTCAGCTGGAGAATTCTTGTGTCAGTGATAGTTTTAGGATCCAATATGGTTTTTCCTTCCTCGTCAAGTTCTAGTAATATAGTTTGATCTGGGATCTTGTCACCTATAACCTTGTTTAAGCATGAAACATGGAAAACTAGGTGTACTCGTGAAGGTGTAGGAAACTCCAATTTGTATGACATAGTACCAATATTTTGCAACACCTTATAAGGGACATATTACTTTGGTGATAATTTCTTATCCTTCTTATCTTTCTTGAGGGAAATCTATTTGTATGGTTGTAGTCTTAAAAATACCCAACCCCCTACTTCAAAACTTCTTTCACTACAATGTTGATCTTCTTGTTTTTTCATGTGATTCTATTCCATGGTCAGGTTTTCCTTTAAGATTTGGATAACTTGTTTTCGATGCTCGATGTGATATTCCATAGCTTGAACCTTATATTTTTATTTTAGAGAAGAAGTGATGGATGGTGGATGATATCCATAGAGCGCCATAAATGGTGTCATTTTTTGTTGCAGTATGAAAGGAAGTGTTATACCACCATTCTTCCAAGGGTAACCACTTGAACCATTATGTTTGTTTATCATACATAAAGAAATGAAGATATCCTTCCAGATATTTTTTCACTATCTTGGTTTTTCCATTAGATTGAGGATGATAAGATGAGCTTATATGAGCCAATTGAGTACCCAAACATGAAAATAATTTTGTCCAAAAATGTCCAGTGAAGATGGGATCTTTGTCACTTATAATAATCTTTGGGCTTCCATGTAGATTTTAAAATGTCTCCATGAATGTGGTGGAAACCATATTGGCTTTGAAAGGGTGAGAGAGTACACAAAAGTGTGTGTACTTGGTTAGTCTATCAACAATCACCATGATGACACTCTCTCCTTCCGACTTCGGTAACCTTGTGATGAAATCCATGGAAACCTCCTCCTAGAGCTAACTTGGGATGGATAATGGTTGTAAAATACATGAGGTATTAATTGTTTCCACCTTATTTTGTTGGAAAACCAAACATTCTACCACAAACCTTTGAACATCAATTTTAAAGCCATCCCAAAAAAACTCCTTCTTGAAACTATGGTAGGTTTTCAAAAAAATTGAGTTCCCTCCTACTAAAAACTTGTGCAAGAGTACATTTTGTTTAGGTTGAGATTTATTACATAAATATAAGTGATCTTTGTAACATAGTGAATCATTTTTCCATGTAAATGTATCTGATGCACTGGAATCTTGCTGCAACTTTTGAATGAGAGTCCACACTTTTTCATCATTCTTCCATTCATCCCTTGCTTCTATTATCCAATAAATTTGGATGATCATGATAGAAAATAGAAAGGCCCCAACATATTAATCCTTTCTTGAGAGTGTATCTACCAAAACATTTTTCTTCCCTTTTTTGCAGATGATTTGAAAATTATAACCCAACATATTGGTCACCCATTTTTTTTGTTCTTCTGAAGATAGTCTTTGTTCCAAGAAGTATTTAAGACTATCATGATATGTCTTGACCTTTAAGTGCCTACCTATTAGGTAAGGGTGCCATTGCTTCATGCGATATGGTATCAATTCTTTGATATTTGATTTGATGGGATGGTAAAACTGTAATAAAATGTGTTCTCCAAATCATTTTTTTTACATCACGTGAAATCACTTTTCCAATGTAACCATGGAAGGAACTTATTAGCTCGTGGGACTCTTGATTTTGATTGGAAAAATAAAGAAATCCATGGCATATAAAGTGCAGTTTATAAGGATAGCAGAATGAAAATCCACTAAACAAGAATTGCTTGACATCTGCATTATTTAGAGACTCGAAATAATAAGCTATATGGTCATGAAATTCATAAAGGAATGCCTCTTCTTGCTATTCCGGTTGGAGATTAGAATGTCTCTGTATATTTTTTTCTTCAAAATCAAGAGCAAAAACATGTTGATCCAGAAGAGATGACTTCCACTGCATAAACTCTTTTTTGTTGAGAAAGAGGTGACCTCCTTGTTCCTTAAAAAATAGCTCTTGGAAATAATTCATTTCATGACAATTAGGAGCAACCAAATTTCTTTGATCATGCAATAACAATCCCTGATCAAAGCTTGAGAACATATGATCCTGGATGTCATCACAAACAAACAAGGGTTGCTAATTTCCAATATAAATAGTAAGATGCTTTGGTACAACAATGTTTTTATCCTCAACACGTTGGTTACAACCTGCTACAAAATCTTCTTCACGGAAATCATCATCATAATAAGTCTCATGTTCCCAACTAGAAAATTTCTCTTATGTACATGAAAAATCATCATTCTTATATAAATTTTCTAGATCTTTAACAACAAAAAAACCATGAATGCTTTAGATTAAAATTTGGGGAATAACATGAATCTAAAAAATGATACATGAAAACTCTGATTTGATGTAAGTTCTTCATATGCTTGTTCCTAACCCGAATTTTCATCACAAACTTGATCTAAGAGCTTTTCAGAAGCTCGAAGTTTGTTCTCAATATCTTCTGCATATGAAAACATCTAATGTAATGATAATGACTTTCTTTCTCTTAGATAAAGGAATATATCAAGGTGTTGTGCTACTGAATATTGTACCATGGTAGCAACTTCAAATGGATGAATATCTTTAGGCATGCTGAGATAAAAATTTTAAAATCTCCTATTTTACTATGTGAAAATTTCATTTTTCCCTCTTCTTAAACCATAAAAATATGTCAAGTATTGATCAAGGGATTTGTTCTCACCCAAATATCTAAAAAAATTATAATGAAAATCAGCCCATGAATCAATAGAACAACCTTCAAAATTTATGAACCACAATGCAGTATCTCCAAATAAGGATTTGCAAAATAATCTCATCGCTACATCCTCATGTACAATTTCAAAATTATCAATGACATTATGAAAAGATCCAAAGTGTTTCTCAACTGTGATATGGTCTTCTCTAGCAAACTGAGGAAGATACTCAATAAAATTGTTATGGTAAGGATGGAGGCAATATGGCATCCTTAAAGGTTTAAAACTTTTCTCTATAATTCTAGACTGAACTTTGGTGAGCTGAAATTAAGGTTCAATGGGCTGATTGCAAGTTTCAGCAGAAACGACAGAGGGTAATGGATCATATTTATTATCTACACAATGACAAGAATGATCAGGTTCAGGATATATGAGTATATGCACATCATCTTTATCATCTATTTTAGAAGAAGGAATATGGTCAACATCAATAATGCAAGAAGAATGAAAACCTTCTTCTTCCAAAGAGAGATATACAAATGAAGGTTTATGATCATCAAAGTAAACAAAGAAAAGGATAATTCTCTTGATATGTGAAGGAAACTACAAGAAAGAGATGACAAAAAAAAAGATAAGTTCCTAAAAGAAACTTATAACTTGATACCCGAACTTAATGTGTCTTCCTTTCATTTTTGTGTCCGATCTCGTTCTTCAAAGGAGTCTTGTAACTTCATTTGAATCACCAGCAATTTCTTCAAATGTGTAGAGTCGCCAAGTGAAAGACACAATCTTTTATTTCACCAACACTTGTTCACCATCAAGCGTTGGTCATAGTCTTTGTCATACAACCTAGGGAGGATATCTTTGTGTCTTTGTTCCTTAGACTGATATAAGGATAAGCCCAATACCCATCATAATCTAAATAGTTAAATTGATTTTAGTAGGTGGATCAACAAGACTAATCAAGAAAGAAGAGGGCAACAAATTGATTGCAGCTTAATAATATTTGATTGGGCATGGAGTCATAATCATTTTGTAGATCAAATGAATTTAAGATGAGTTATCAGACAAACATTTATGTGATGGAAAATAGAATAAAGGAGAAGAAAAAAATACAGTAGAACAATTCATAAGCTAACAACACAACTTTCAAGAATCTCTAATGGAAGAGATGACTACATCATGAAATTACCTCAGGCTTACCAATGAGCACACAAAGATTTCTTCCTACTCATGTTCACTCTCAAGTCTATGGACCCAAAATTTCATCACTAAACAAACTCAGATATATAGTATATCCTTCATCCCTACTCTAAGGAATTCGATATCAAGTAGTTACATAGGATTCCCCTTATCCTAGGAGTTTGTTACAAAATATTACAATAGTAAAGATAACCAACTCTTATTTTCTAGTATCTTCTCTAGGCGAGTTAATGCATGCAAAACACTTTGTGCTACATGTTCTGATGACAAAATAGTTGGTCCTTTTAATCCCCATCATGACTTGACACATTCATATTAGTTGGAAGTTGAATAGGCTCCGACATAGACTTATTGTGTGGTTTCACAGCGACCAAGTGAAACTCGCTACAAAAACAACTCCTTCAACACTTCTGTAGCGTGCTGCAAAATATTTGTTCTTAACTGTCTTAACTTCCAATCCACCCCACTACAATCACCATGAAATGATAACTTACATCCATCACAACAAATCATGATTTTTGAAACTTTTCCTTCCAAACAGAAAACACACTTCTTTTTTTTGCAACCCAAAACCTTCATATTTATCATCATGAAACTCTTGCAGCTATTTCTAAGAATAGTGGAAATTGACTACCAACTTTATCTACCTATATACCTTCAACAACCTGAGTAAGGAAGTAACCCTATAAAAATAAATATTGCAGCACGCCTATTTTTGTTGGACTCCAGTTGAAGTCTTGGAGACAGGTTTCAACTTTTGAATAAAGAAATGCCATGTGAAAAATAGAGGGACAAAAGCCATTAATTCGGTCCAACACATTCTATTCATGGATTGATTTCCTTATCAAATATTTACTCTACGTATTTCGTTTTCATCACTTTATAAATGTTCTTCATGCTAGAACTTTATATGAACCACTATATCTACTGCTACGTTGGTCATACAAAACCCTGAATACTTCCACAAGTTTTGGTTCGAAAATGGAAAATATAAGAGTGTTCAACTTTGGTAAACAAATCCCTTGTAAACCATCTTAATGTTAAATATAATGTAACCTCAACAGTCTGACTGTACACTTCTAGTTGTCCTGGCCAAATGTACTTTCTATTCTTGATTTGCTTGAGCCTATTTAGCTCAGCCATCTTCCTTTGCATTGTAATTCTATTCTTCATACATTCCAATATATTGTTCTATTCTTTCTCTCTGCATCTCTTGCTTCATAATTTATCATGGTATCAGAGCTTCAGCTATAAGCCTCTTCACACAGGCTGGAGAGAAACACGATCCTCAACATAGCACAGAGCTTCATGGATCTTGAGAGCACGCGACACAGACTTTTTCACAAGGATTGGAGAGTTGTTCGCTATAATCTCAAAAGATCCTTGCAGGAAACTTCCACGAGGAATATCGCCGTAAGAAGCTCACGCGCCAAAGAAGAGCATACAATGCTCGAAAGATCGAGGAAGAAGAGAGTGCAGAAGAAGAAACTTTAAAGATTCTTGTAATTTTTCAAGAATCATCAAAGATTCACGAAGAAGAGCTGCAGGACGAAGGAACATTTGAAGAACTCGAAGAATTCGTTCAAATTCGATAAATATTCCTGCAGAAGGAAGAATCGTTTAAAGATTTACGGGAATTCTCTCAAATCTGTCAAAGATTGCAGCAGAGAACAAAGAACTCGTGATATTCTTTCAAATCTTTGAAAGATTCACAAATTTTTTCTTCCACAGGAGAAAATTCCTTCAAATGCAGCAAAGATCGCGTCTAACGCGCAAAGAACAACCGTCGCGGCCGTAAGATTCGTCCTCTGAATGGATCCATAGCAAGAAACTAGTTCAGAAGGGACGAAGAGAGCACAGAAAAGGCAAAATAATTTCATTCGTCAGATCTTGCGCAGAGGATCGACAGTCGTTGGATCAGCGAGAAGGTGCACGAGGTTTAGTCCTCTGGAGAACACAGGAGAAATTTTGACTTGTGAAGTCGCGAAATCCCGACATCATCTGGATCGTCCATCAAGAGACACATGGCGAGATCTCGGCATTTCGCTAACTCGCAAGGTGTAAAGGTCAGAAGACTGCTGTGAGAATTCGTGAATCGCGAAATCACGAGTCATTCTGGACTGTTGGATCGAGAAAGATCGTGAGCCGTCGATATTTTCCCATCGCAAAATCAAGGATCAGGAGTTGGACGAGCAAAGGAGACTACTCTCCAAAACTCTGATACGCGAAATCTCGACATCATGTATCGCAAAATCCCGAGAGGATTGCGAGCTACCCATCTCAGAGGACAGGTGGCAGTAGATCCAAGCCATCACTCGATCGGCATTTCGGAGTTCGGGATATTGGAGGTCTTGTTGATGAAAGACACTCCATAGCGAAAGTCACGAAATCGTGATTCACAAAAGAGCGATAAGATTGCAGCCGTCCATTTGTTTGGACACGTGGCGGACATCGAGGAAACCGTCGGCATCTCGGTAATCAGGGTTCTCAGTTGACAGGGAATTTGGAGTTGCAAGTCGCAAAATCGCGAAACAACGAGGACCATCCATCTTGAGGGGACGCGTGGCGTAAATCCGAGGGCTCTGGAAAAGTCCCAAAAGGGGAGAGTCCATCGGCACATCGGGATTCGGTAAATCGCGAATCCTTAGGACAAGAAGCACGAGCATTTTGGAATTGCGAAGTCGAAAATCCTGAAAGGAGGAAAGCTCCGTTATGGGGCCCAGCTGACGTCATCTTGTCAAAACGAGGGATCGAGAATCTCCACAGTGAAACCCCCGAAGAAGACTTGAGTCATCCATCTATTGGGACGCGTGGTGGAGATCAAAGCAATCGGGAAATTTCCTGAAAGGAAAGGTCATCCATTGTGAAATCGAGAATCAGGAAATCAGGGATTCCGTGGACAAGAGGTCCAATACATTTCGACTCTCGAAACCCTGAATCCCGATAAGAGGTTTGATTGCGGTCTTATGAGTTCTAGTCATAAGATCTGGACCATCATATCATCAGCAGATCTGGACCGTTGATTTGTCCAAAGGCGAATTTCACATTTCGGCAATTTTGAAAGACAAAGAACCGAAAAATCTCGTAGCGCTTTAACCTTTCGGCGTGTGGTCACATTGATCGGAGACTAAGGGCCAACTCAAGGCCGATAAGATCTCATCGACAATCAACATTTCGGCAATCAGAAGTTGGAGAGTTCAAAAGTCTCGTCCAACGGAGTTTCGAAACCACTACAACTTACATGTAGGAGACAAGTAAGTAAGAATTTTTTTTTTGTTTGCTGAATTTCTTAAAAGATGGCGACGTCTAGCAATTTAGGACCAACACAGGGTCTAATTCTTCTTGGAAAGAACTATGAGTTCTGGTCTCTTCGGATTAAATCCTTCTTGCAAGAACAAGAGTGCTAAGAACCAATGGATCTTAGATATGTGGAACTAGATCCAACATCCCTTTCTGCTATGACAAATCCGCAGAGAATTGCTCAGGCAACACTAAGGAACAAAGAAAATAAAGCTAAATTCTAGATTCAAAATTCTTTGGATGACTTAATTTTCTCAAAAATGACAGGCGTCGGTACTTCAAAACAGGCTTGGGACATCCTTAAATCTTCCTACCAAGGAAACGACAGGGTCAAAACAGTTAAACTGCAGACCTTGAGGACGCAATTCGAGACTCTAAGGATGACAGAGTCCAAAAATGTGGATCAGTTCATGACCAGCGTCATGGGCATCGTGAACCAGATCAGATTGACTGGTGAAACCATCACTGATCAATGCATTGTTGAGAAAATCCTTAGAAGTTTACCAAAGAAAATCGAAATGGTTGTAACAACAATCCTTGAATCCAAGGATCTGTCAAGTTTTTCAACAGATGAATTAATTGGTTCTCTGGTGACACATGAGACCAGACTGCATCTCACAGATGAGTCAATCTCCAATGCTTTCAAAACTCAATTCTCCTTCAGCAAAGGGAGAGGCAGAGGAAGAAGTAGAGGTCACCAAGGAAGAGGGAGCAATCAAAGTAACTCTCACTCCAGTGGAGGTAACAAACAACAGTATCTGAATCAAAATTTCCAAGGTCAAAGACAACAACAACAAAATCAACATCATAATATCCAGCCTCAAAGAGGCAGAGGGAGAAGATCAAATGAAAATACAAGCATACAATGCTATTACTGCAAAAAGTATGGACACTATGAATCTGAATGCAGGAAGAAGCAAGAAGATCAACTCTCAGACAGAGCACATGTGTCAAATCACACGGGAGAAAACTCAAGAGGTATGTTTCTTTCGTGCCACAAGACTGAACAACAACCTAAAGATCTCTGGTTGCTGGAGAGTGGATGCAGCAATCACATGACAGGTAACAAAGATTTACTTTCATGCATTGATTCTTTAATCTCATCTGATATTACACTTGGAAATGATTACTTAGTCAAAGTTCAAGGAAAAGGAACTATTCCTATTCTTACTAAACAGAATGTAAAGAAAGACATATACAATGTCTATCATGTTCCAAATCTGAAACATAATTTGCTAAGTGTAGGACAACTCATTGAACATGGCTATAAGGTACTTTTTGAGGGAACATCTTGTAAGATATATGACAAAATCCCAAGCAGAAAATTGATTTCTGAAATCCATATGACTCCAAATAGGATGTTTCCCCTTACCCTCAGAACTGCAAATCTGAGTCAACCATATACACAAAATGCATCTACCCTGAATGAAACTATGGTTTGGCATACAAGATTTGGACATCTACCATTTCAGAGTCTAAGTCTTCTTCAGAAGCACTCCATGGTCAAAGGTCTTCCTATCTTTAAA
>JZKD02S2348534.1:379023-389370 GCA_000966675.3 Picea glauca | reverse complement strand
TGTCATGTCAACCTACATCCTTTAAGGAAGCAGCTAAGGAGCCACATTGGGTTCAAGCCATGAACTAAGAAATTGACTCCATTGAGAAGAACAATACATGGGATCTTGTTGATTTGCCAAGTCACAAGAAGAGTATTGGTGTCAAGTGGGTTTACAAAACTAAACTCATTGAAAAAGGGTAGATCGAAAAACAGAAGGCAAGACTTGTTGCCAAAGGATTCTCACAACAACCTGGTACAAATTATGGTGAAAATTTTGCTCCAGTAGCAAGATTAGACATTGTAAGGACTCTATTGGCCATAGCAGCACAACACAAATGGAAAATATACCAGATGGATGTCAAGTCAGCATTCCTGAATGGTTTCTTAGAAGAAGAAGTTTATGTCGATCAACCACCTGGATTTGAAATCCAAGAACACCCATCCAAAGTATATCGGTTGAAGAAAGCCTTGTATGGCTTAAAGAAAGCTCCAAGAGCTTGGTACAACAGAATTGACACTTATCTGATCCAAAGTGGTTTCAGCAGAAGTCAAAATGAGCCAACTCTTTACACCAAAATAGATCATCACGGTAAAATTTTGATTGTATGTTTATATTTTGATGACATGATCTATACAGGAAATCTTGAGTTAACAAATTTTAAACATGCCATGCAATCTAAGTTTGAGATGACAGATCTTGGCATAATGAAATAATTTTTAGGGATTGAGGTCAATCAATCAACCAAAGGTATTTTTGTATGTCAGCAAAAGTATGCAACAGACATCATCAAAATATTTCGCATGGAAGAATGCAATCCAACAGAAACCCCCATACCACTAGGCACAAAATTGAGCAAGAAAGATGAAGGTCCTACAATGGACTCTACCTTGTACAAAATTTTGTTGTATCTTACAGCAACTAGGCCTAACATTATGTATGCAGCCAGCCTTGTTTCCAGATTCATGGAATCCCCCAAAGATTCTCATTGGAAAATGGCAAAATGAATTCTGAGATATGTTGCAGGAACTCTCAATTTTGGCTTATGGTACACTAAATTTGATAGTAATCAACTTTATGGTTACACAGAAAGTGATTTTGCAGGCAGCCTAGATGACAGGAAAAGCACATCTGGACATGTTTTTCAACTGGGCATGAACCTAATCTCATGGGAATCAAAGAAACAACCAATTGTTTCAATATATTATGTAGAGGCAGAGTCTGTAGCTGCTACCTCAGCTTCTTGTCAAGCTATCTGGCTGAGAAGAATATTGAAAGATATGTCACATACAGAAAAGGATCCAACTCCTATTTTTTGTGACAATACATCAACAATTTTTTTATCTAAAAATCATGTGTTTCACAAGAAAAGAAAACACATTGACACTCGTTTTCATTTCATACGCGAGCTAGTCAATAATGGTGATATTGTACTACAATTTTGTGGTTCTTGAGATCAACTTGCTGATATATTTACAAAACCACTAGGAAAATCGATTTTTGATTTTCAGAGACAACACTTAGGCATAATTAGTGTTGATGTTTGTAACTGTTGAGTTTAAGAGGGAGTGTTAAATATAATGTAACCTCAACAGTCTGACTGTACACTGCCAGTTGTCCTGGCCATCTGTACTTTCTATTATTGATTTTCTTGAGCCTATTTAGCTCAACCATCTTCCTTTGCATTATACTTCTATTCTTCATACATTCCAATATACTATTCTATTCTTTCTCTCTGCATCTCTTGCTTCAGAATTTATCACTTAAATGCATCTAAATAAAATCATCTTAGTTCCACCAAAGTTCCCTTTTGAGAGCTCGTGTAGATGATTTTTCTTATTTTTTTGGATATATAACTTCTTCAGATCATCTAACAAGTTCAACTTGTTCTTCTTGTGCATTACCCTGTAGTATTTCTCGTGAAATTACAGGCATGTCTTCATTGTTTGGACCAGATGTTCTCAAAATCATCATTGATCTCTCTATACAATTTATATCAAGTTGCAGTCCTGGAATGCCCAAAGAATGAAAATTCTCCAATATGTATAAGTTGTAGCCTCCAAGTTATTTGGCTCCTACATACTAAGATGTTCTTTTGGAAACAAAATCGATCCATGTAATCCGGCAATGGCTTTATTTGAGCTGATAGTATGAGATATCATGGCATGCTAATGGCCATCAATGGACATTCCTGATAGTCATCTCCAATTTCTATTCTTTTCAAATGGAGTGTCAATGATATAATATCAAAAAACTAACCAATTTCTTTCGTCTTTATTCTTGCGATATGGCATCAATTCTTTAATATTTGATTTGATGGCATGGTAAAACTGTAATGAAATGTATTCTGCGATGATATGGAAATTTGGCTATGCTATTAAATGGAAGTATGGAAGATGGCATTTTAAACTAGCGACCTGGCATTCACATGGACTCTCTTGCTTGGGTCTAACTTTAACGCTTGACACCTTCACTCTTTTGACAGTGTTCTCATAGATTTTTGCATAACATAGTGTTAATGAACTTTCTAAGTTTTTATCACCATTTCCACCTTTACTCTCTCTTTCTTCACCTAATTTCTCACTTGACAGCTGAATGAATACTAAATATCTCTGGCATTTGTCTCTCGAGCGGTCCACGGTTGATGGTGCATCACTTCATTACCTAGGAATTTTTTCCTTGCTGCGTAGTGGGGTTAATCCCACATGCATAAGAAAACAAGAAGTTTAATTTTTTATATGTACCAATGTTTCATTATTTATTTGATGCATGGTTCTAAAAAAACTTTCCCCTCGTGGGCTCCTCCTCCTTGTGACTTTCACTTGTGTTTTTTCCCTTGTGCAATGGGATTTGATATGTTGTAGCTCTCAGGTGCTTGGCTTATGGATTTGGAGATTGGGCCTCAAGCCCTTTAATTATTTTTTCCAAAAATAATTAAAACCCCTTCATATAAACCCAAGAACCAAAAGGACTTGTGAAACCAAACTTTTACCAAAAGAACCTTAATTTTTTTCCAAAGGACTCAAGATTTTGACTTGATGAATGATGCATCCAACAACTAGCTTCATGATCGAAGACTTGAAATTTGTATTCTTTCAATAACAATTGAAAATGAAGGTGCTATGAAATGATCTAGTTCGTTGGTGCTACAAAAGTTCCATAACACTACAAAATGAACAAATTTGATAATACAAATTTATGTGCTAATTTTTTTCCAAAGGACTCAAGATTTTGACTTGATGAATGATGCATCCAACAACTAGCTTCATGATCGAAGACTTGAAATTTGTATGCTTTCAATAACAATTGAAATTGAAGGTGCTATGAAATGATCTAGTTTGTTGGTGCTACAAAAGTTCCATAACACTACAAAATGAACAAATTTGATAATACAAATTTATGTGCTAACATAGGCTCCATGGGGGATGACATGATCCCTAGGAGATGTCAAGAATGTAGACCAATTCCTTATGAATTCTTGAAAGTATGAAACTTGCAGCTAACTATCATGCACTGCAGTCATCCTATGCGGAAAATGTGACATGTTCAAGCCTTGAGAGCACCTCTGCTCATTTATTAAAAACTAAAAATACAATATGAAAAGCACACTACAAACAAACTCAAACTGAAAAATCGAATGCTCGTGTGTCAAGATTATTCATCAAGAGTCCTACACTAACCAAATCATTTTTTTATGTCATTTGAAATCACTTTTTGAATGTAACCATGCAAGGAACTTATTAGCTGGAGGGACTCTTGATTTGGATTGAAAAAATGAAGAAATCCATGGCATATAAAAGTGTAGTTTATAAGGATAGAAAAATGAGCATCCACTAAACAAGAATTGTTTGACATCTGCACTATTTTAGAGACTCCATATAATAAGCTATAGGTTCATTAAATTCATAAAGGAATACCTCTTCTTGTTGTTCCAGTTGGAGATTGGATTATCTCTATATATTTTATGCTTCAAAATCAAGAGCAAAAACTTGTTGATTCAAAAGAGATGATTGCGACTGCATAAACTCTCTTTTGTTGAGAAAGAGTTGACTCCTTGTTCCTTAAACAATAGCTCTTGGGCATAATTCATTTCATGACAATCAGGAGAAACAATTTTTTTTTAATCATGCAATAAAAATCCCTGATCAAATCTTTAGAACATATGATCATGAATGTCATCACAAACAAACAAGGGTTGTTGATTATCAATATAAATAGTAAGACTCTTTGAAACAACATGTTTTTGCTCCTCAACACGTTGATTATAACCTACTACAAAATCATCTTCATGGAAATCATTATCATAATAATTCTCATGTTCCCAACTAGAAAATTTCTCTTATGTCATGAAAAATCATCATTCTTATATAAATGTTTTAGATATTTAACAAAAAACTCTAAATGATTTACATTAAGATTTGGGGAATAACATGAATCTGAAAATGATACATGTAAATTTAGATCTATTGTATGTTGTTCATATGCTTGTTCCTGACCCAAATTTTCATCCCAAACTTGATCTAATATCTTTCCACAAGATCAAAGATTGTTCTCAATCTCTTCTACATATGAAAACATGTACTATAATTATAATGACCTTCTTTCTCTTAGATAAAGGAATAGATCAAGGTGTTTTTCTACTGAATATTGTACCATGGTAGCGGCTTCAAATGGATGAATATCTTTAGGCATGTTGAGATAAAGGTTGTAAAATATTTTGTTGAACTGGGTGACAGCTTCATTTTTCCCTCTTCTTAAAGCATAAAAATCCATCAAGTATTGATCAAAGGATTTGTTCTCACCCCAATATCTCAAAAGTGAAAAATGTAAAGCAGCCCATGAACCAATAGAACAATCTTCCAAATTTCTGAACCATAATGCAACATCTCCAAATAAGGATTTGCATAAAAACCTCATAGATACATCCACATGTACAATTTTGAAATTATCAATGACATTCTGAAAACATCCCAAGTGCTTCTCAACTATGATATGGTATTCTCTAGTAAAATCATGAAGATACTCAATAAAATTGTGAGGGTAAGGATGGAGGCAAGATGTCATCCTTAAGGGTTTAAAACTTTTCTCTATAATTCTAGACTAAACATCAGTGGGATAAAATTAAGGTTGAACAGGTAGATTGCAAGTTTTAGTAGAAACAATAGAAGGTAATGGATCATGTTTATTATCTACATAATGAAAATAATGATCAAGTTCAGGATATATGAGTATATTCACATCATCTTTCTCATGTGTTTCAGATGAAGGAACAGGGTCAACATCAATAATGAAAGAAGATTGTAGACCTTCTTCTTCCAAAGATGGATTTACAAATGAAGGTTTATGATCATTAGAGTAAAAAAAGAAAAGGATGATTCTCCTAATATGTGAAGGAAAATACAAGAAAGTGATAACAAAAAATAATATAAGTTCCTGAAAGAAACTTATAATTTGATACCTGAACTTATTGTGTCTTCCTTTCATTTTTCTGTCTGAGTGCGTTCTTCAATGGAGTCTTGTAACTTTATTTGAATCACCAACAATCTCTTCAAATGTGTGGAGTCTCCAAGTGAAAGAAGTAATCTATTATTTCACCAACACTTGTTCACCATCAAGCGTTGGTCATAGTCTTTGTCGTACAACCTAGGGAAGATATCTTTGTGTCTTTGTTCCCCAGAAATGGCACCAAAAATGTTAGCACTAGATGTTAACCTTAGACAGCTATAATGATAAGTCCAATTCCCATCAGAATATGAATAGTTAAATCGAGTTTAGTAGATGGATCAATAAGACTAATCAGGAAAGAAGAGGGCAACAAACTAGTTACAGGTTAATAATATTCCATTGGGAATGGAGTCATAATCATTCTGAAGATCAAAGGGAATTAAGATGAGTTATCAAATATATATATATATATATATATATATATATATATATATATATGATTTAAAATAGAAGAAAGGAGAAGAAAAACATAAAGCATAACAGTTCATAAGATGACAACACAACTTTCAAGAATCTCTAATGGTAGAGATAATTACATCATGACATGCCCCGAAGCTTACCAATGATCACGCACAGATTTCTTCTTACTCAAGTTCTCTCTCGAGTCTCTGGACCCAATGTTACACATTAGTTTGGTCACCCCAGTGATCCATTGGCAAACATGTGTTCATGTTCCCAAAAAGAGTCTTTTTCCATGAGGGAAATGACTGACTTTCTTTTCTCAAAGACCTTATGAAGAAAGGTCATCACAAGCTGCATTATACACAGGGTGTGACGATGCAAGATTGTCTCCTCCTGCCCTGAAGCTAGCCTACGACGTCTCTGCATCCTTCTCTATAGCTAGGGTGCAATGATGTCAAAAGACTAAAGAAAAGTCAAGTTTCACGAAAGTTCTAGAAGGGGATCTTCTAGAAGATGAGGTGGCGTTTGAATGGTTTGGATCTTACTCGCTTCTCTAATTTGGTGGGATCATACTAATATCTTCAAACCATCTATTTTCCCCCTATATAAAGAGGGATCTCTCATGGAAAAGGTTAAGCATAGGAAAGCATAAGCAAGGTTGAATAGGCTAAGAATTGGGTATAGAATTCTACTTCAGCACATACTTGAGAGCTTCATTTCAGTTCATCAAGTCATTGTGGATCTTCTTCATTCAATGTTAGAGCAAGTGTGTGTGTTGGAGCAAAGGGCCATCGAAAGGGGACCTTATGACATCAAGGCTTTGGTTGTAATCTCCACTTTCACTTTAATATAATACAATGGTATGTTTCATTTCCATAAAACGTGTCTTGTTTTATTGTATGATTCTTTGATCACATGCATAAGTTCTTGTTGAGTATATTGGATTGCTTTCACTTTGGTTGGCTTGTGTTCCCTTGCAGGTTCAATATCACAGGAGCACCGGAGTGGAGCTAGGATGACAACGAAAAGAGGAAGTGACAGTTAAACGGTGTGTTGCCTATCTCTTGTTAACTAGTAAACTCAATAGCTAGAGCTTAGGGAAAGCGTCATATTTTGTTCTGTTTTGTTCTAGATCCAGGTGGATTTAAGGAGATCTGTTTATGTCTGCATTTACCGATTAATCACATAACACCCAACCTTTCATTACTAAACAAACTTGGATATATAGTCTATCTTTCATCCCTACTATAAGGAATTCTACATCAAGTAGTTACACAGGATTCCCCTTATCCTAGGAGTGTTTTACAAAATATTGCAATAGTAAACGTAACAAACTCCTATTTTCTAGTATCTTCTCTAGGTCAGTTAATACATGAAAAACACTTTGAGCTACATGAAATGATGAAAAATTAGTTGGTCCTTCTATCCTCATGATGCCTTGACACATTCATCTTAGTTGGAAGTTGAATAGGCTATGCAATAGACTAATTGTGTGGTTTTGCACAGACTAGGTGAAACTCATTGCTTCAACACTTTCGTAGCATGGATCAACTCGCTGTGAAATCTCTATTCTTGATTGTCTTAATTTACTTTCCACCCCAATCCAATCACCATGAAACGATATCTTACATCCAACACAACAAATCATGAATTTTGAAACTTTTCCTTCCAAATAAACAACACACTTCTTTTTTTTGCAGGCCAAAACCTTAATATTTATAAACATGAAACGCTTGCATCTATTGGTGTAAGAATAGTGGAAATTGACTACCTACTTTATCTACCTATATACCTCCAACAACATGAGTAAGGAACTAACCCTATAAAAATAAATACTGCACGAAGCCTATTGTTGTTGGGCTCCAGTTGAAGTCTTGAAGACAAGTTTTGACCTTTGAATAAAGAAATGACATGTGAAAATTAGAGGAACAAAATCCATTAATTTGGTCCAACACATTCTATTCATGGATTGATTTCCTTCTCAAATATTTTATCTGCATATTCCAGGTTCATCACTTTCTAAATGTTCTTCATGTTGGCTCTTTATGTGAACCATTATATCTACTGATACGTTGGTCATACAAAACCCTGAATATTGCCACAGGTTTTGGTTCGAAAAAGGAAACTATAAGAGTATTCAACTCTGGTAAACAAATCCCTTGTAAACCGTCTTAAATGCATCTAAATACATGAATTTGAATAAATTCATCTTAGTTCCACCAAAGTTCATTTTTGAGAGCTCGTGTAGATGATTTTACTTATGTTTTTAGAACTAGAACCTCTTCAAAGCGTCTAACAAATTCAACTTGTTCTTTCTTTGCATCATCCTATAGTATTTTTCGTGAAATTCCAGGCATGTCTAAATCATTGTTTGTAGTAGATGTTCTCCAAATCATCACTGATCTCTCTATACAATTTATATCAAGTTTCAGTCCTGGAATGCCCAAAGAATGAAAATGCTCCAATCTATATAAGATGTAACCTCCAAGTTATTTGGATCCTACATATTAAGAGGTTCTTTTGGCAACAAAATCGGTCCATGTAATCTAGTAATGGATTGATTTGGGTTGATATTATAAGATATCATGGCATGCTCATGTCCATCAGTTGACATTCTTGGCAGTCATCTCCAATTTCTGTCCTTTTCAAATGAAGTGGCGATAATATAATCTCAAAGAACTGCCCAATTTCTTTCCATAGTTGTCATTGTGACTCGTCTTTATTCTTGTGATCTGGCATCAATTCTTTGAGATTTTGTTTGATGGCATGGTAAAACTATAATGGAATGTATTTTGCCATGATCTGGAAATTTGGCTGTGTTAGTAATTGGCAGTATGGAAGATGGTGTTTCAAACTAGCAACTTGGTGTTCACATGGACTATATTTCTTTGGTATAAATTGAATGCTTGATACCTTCACTGTTTTGACATTGTTCTGGTAGTTTTTGCATAACATAGTTTTAATACACTTTCTAAGTTTTTATCACCATTTCCACCTTTAATCTCTCTTTCTTCACCCAATTGCTCACTTGTCATCTGGATGAATAATAAATATCTATGGAATTTGTTTAATAAATACTGGAACTTGCTTTGGCTCTCGAACAGTCCATGGTTGATGGTGCATCCCTTCATTACCTAGGATTTTCTTACTTGTTGCATAGTGGGGTTAATCCCACATGCATGAGAGAACAACAGGTTTAATTTTTTATATGCACCAACGTTCCATTACTTATTTGACAAAATCCCCTCGTGGGATCCTCCTCCATATGACTTTCACTTGTGCACACCACCTTGTGCGATGGGTTTTGATATGGTATAGCTCTCGGGTGCTTGGCTTGTGGACTTGGAGATTGGGCCTCAGGCCCAATAATTTTTTCCAAAAATAATAAAAATAATTAAAACCCCTTCATATAGACCTGAGAACCAAAAGGACTGGTGAAACCAAATTTTTACCAAAAGAATCTTAATTTTTTTCCAAGGGACCCAAGATTTTGACTTGATGAACGATGCAACCAGCAACTAGATTCATGGTGGAAGACTTTGAATTTTTCTTCTTGCAATAAGAATTGAATCTCCAGGTGCTACAAAATGATCTAGTTCGATGGCACTGCAATACTAATGTTGCAAAAGTTCGATAATGTTGCAAAATGACCAAATTTGATAATACAAATTTATGTGCTAACATAGGCTCCATGGGGGATGGCATGATTCCTGTGAGCTACAAAGAATGCAGACCAATTCCTTGTCCATTCTTGAAAGTATGAAACTTCCATCTAACCATCATGCACTGCAGTCATCCTATGTGCCAAATGTGACATGTTCAATCCTTGAGAGAACCTCTGCTCATTTATTAAAAACTAAAAATACAATCTGGAAAACACATCGCAAACAAACTCAAACTGAAAAATCAAATGGTCATGTGTTAATAGTATTCATGCACACTCCTACACTAACCAAATCAGTTGTGTTACATCATGTGGAATAAATTTTCCAATGTAACCATGCAAGGAACTTATTAGTTGGTGGGACTCTTGATTTGGATTGAAAAAAAGAAGAAATCCATGGCATATAAAAGTTCAGTTTATAAATATAGTAGAACGAACATCCACTAAACAAGAATTGTTTCACATATGCATTGTTTAGAGACTACAGATAATAAACTATAGGGTCATGAAATTCATAAAGGAATACCTCTTCTTGTTGTTCTAGTTGGATATTGGATTGTCTCCATATATTTTCTACCTCAAAATCAAGAGAAAAAATGTGTTGATCCATAAGACATGAATGTCACTGCATAAACTCTCTTTTGTTGAGAAAGAGGTGACCTCCTTGTTCCTTAAACAATAGCTCTTGAGAATAATTCATTTTATGACAATTAGGAGCAACCAATTTTTTTTTATCATGCAATAAAAAACCCTAATCAAATCTTGAGAACATATGATCCTGGATGTCGTCACAAACA
>JZKD02S2348534.1:355500-369291 GCA_000966675.3 Picea glauca | reverse complement strand
GAGAGAGAGAGAGAGAGAGAGAGAGAGAGAGAGAGTTAAATTCGTAAATTCAGTGAAGTCCTAAATGTACAAGGTCATATTTAAGGTTGGGTTTGAGAGTCTTACCATAATCAATCTTACTTTTAGTGTGTAGGTCATGGTTTGTTCTTATGCACCATATAACTTGTTTTTGGATGGGCTCTATAAGTGTGTGTGATTTCATCAGATTTAAAAATATTTTTGAAAATGGATATAACAATAGGGAGTTGGAAAAATGAGTGTCCTTTTGTTTATGTAGCTCCGATCGCCAAATCTAAAACAATTTAGCAACCAGCTCATCCAACACATAGAGGAAGAGATGTTGATGTTAGTGGTAGCATCAAATATGCACTTCTGCATTGGCTTGTGTCTAGCATGTGGAAGTCGTTGAAAGCCTAGTATGAGTTTACTTTAATTAAAAGGAATTGATTAAAGTAGAAGTTTTTTTATCAGTGAATTGAGTTATGTAATGAACATGCTTAGCATGCAACATGCAATCTAAATCTCAAGTGAGATTAGAAATAGGTTGTAACTCATGATTATAAAAGGAAGGATAGGTTTAAGTAGGAAGACAGTTCGGAAGGAAGTCACTTGTGTGATATACACTCGTGAGAGACCTGTGTTGAAGGAGTCGACACAGTCGAAACTTTGAGAGGAAGTCACTTCGTGAGAGACCAAGGTGAGGATATTTAATGAGATGCGAAGATCAGGAAACTCTTGGTGAGATGCCAAGAGCAAGGGACCTTTGGTGAGATGCCAAGGTTGGGATCTTTGGTGAGATGCCAAGATCAAGTACCTTGATAAGAGATCAAGGTTGCACCTAACCAAGAAGGAATTTTGCTAGTGTGAGGAGTGTAGAAACAGAGAAGGACTTTTGCGTACACGGGAGTGAGGAGATCTCATAGATTCGATGAAGATATTTTATACAAGTGTTGATGAAGAGAGGGTTGGATCACAAAGGATTGTGATTCAAGATCTTGGATAGGTGGAGAAGGAATTCCATCTAGATATCATATAGTTAAGGAGAAGAGAGAGTAGAAGCAACCACAAGCGGTTTTCATAGGATAGAAGCCATAGGAAAAGGTGTTCCATACAAAAGTGTCTGTACAAGTTTTATGTACATGTGTGTGGTTCGTAGTGGAGAGAGTTGTGTATGCACGCAGGTTAGTTGAAAGTGAATCATGTATACCTTGAAAAGCATGTTTCTTAGGGGCCATACAATAGAGTAGACTTGGCTAGGTTTGTCTATCGTTGTATTTCTCTCAATGGGCCATTTTCCTTGTTACGGGAGCCCTGATTTGACCTTAATAAAATCATCTTGGAACAAGTTTTCCCTCCAGGGTTTTTCCATGGCTAGTTTACCCAAAAATATTGTTGTCTTGTGTGTGAGATTTTGGTTTCCTATTTTATGCTTTCATTGCATGTTTAGTTGATTGTTGAGTTGAGATTTTAGTAGATACAGTGATTTTATTTTCAGCTAACTGTCAGGTGCTGGGTAGGGGAACATCAACATGGTATCATAGGATACCAAGGGTTGTTGGATATTTTTAAACATGGTATCAGAGCTAGGGCTATGAAGGAAGGAAACCAAAAGCATAGGTCTCAACAATTGAAAGAAGATCTATAACCAAGAGGTAGAACTCGAAGGACAGATTCCAAGGAAGCTACAATATTGAGGCAAAAAAGGTGTTTTTTGGAGGTGTATGGAGGTGTACGTGGGTCACAATGGTAACAGTTGCATGCATACGTGGGTTGCCGTGGTGAAAATCATGTACATGGAAAATGCATAGACAGTTTCAACAGGGTGGTTTGTTGAGAAATGGTAGGAGGTCGTCCAGTCAACAAGGAGATCTCAGATAGGTGGAGAAGGAATTTCATCTAGAGATTTGAGTCACATGAGAGAACATAGAAGAAAAGATGGATTTTTTCTCATGTTCCCAAATCATAAAATTTGGAGAAAATATGGACTTTTCCTCAAGTGCTTGAGCCATGAAGGACAATGACTCAAGTGGATCTCAGATGGGTGCAGACGAATGTTCATCCAAAGATCAAAGGATAATATCTCATACTATCATCCATAATATCGCATACTATCATCTCAAATAATATCTCATACGTTCATCCATAATATCTCATACTATCATCTCAAATCAATCCATTACCATATTACATGGACCGGTTTTGTTGCCAAAAGAAACTCTTAATGCGTAGGAGCCAAATAGCTTGGAGGTTACATCTTATACAGATTTGAGCATTTTCATTCTTCGGGCATTCCAGGACTGAAACTTGATTTAAATTGTACATTCTTCGGGCATTCCAGGACTAAAACTTGATTTAAACTTGATGATGATTTTGAGAACATTTGGTCCAAACAATGAAGACATGCCTGGAATTTCACGAGAAGTAGTGCAGGTTAATGCAGAGGAAGAACAAGTTGAACTTGTTAGATGCTCCAAAGAAGTTCTAGATCTAAAAACAAAAGTAAAATCATCTACACGATCTCTCAAAAGGTAACTTTGGTGGCACTAAGATGTGTTGATTCAGATGCATTTAAGATGGTTTACAAGGGCTTTGTTTACCAGAGTTGAACACTCTTATAGTTTCCATTTTCAAGCCAAAACTTGTCGCAATATTCAGGGTTTTGTATGACCATCATATCAATAGATATAATGGTTCATATAAAGTGTCAGCATGAAGAACATGTAGAAAGTGATGAACTGGAAATATGTAGAGTAAATCTTTGAGAAGGAAATCAATCCATGAATAGAATGTGTTGGACCAAATTAATGGCTTTTCTCCCTTTAATTTTCACATGCCATTTCTTTATTCAAAGGTCGAAACCTATCTTCAAGACTTCAACTGGAGTCCAGCAATAGTAGGCTTGGTGCAGTGTTTATCTTTATAGGGTTACTTCCTTACTCAGGTTTTTGGAGGTATATAGGTAGATAAATTTGGTAGTCAATTTTCACTATTCTTACACCGATAGCTGCAAGATTTGCATGATGAGAAATCTAAAGGTTTTGGGTTGCAAAAAAAAGAAGTGTGTTGTCTCTTTAGAATGAAAAGTTTCAAAATTCATGATTTGTTTTGATGTATATAAGAGATCGTTTCATGGTGATTGTATTCGAGTGGAAAGGAAGTTAAGATAGTCAAGAAAAGATATTTCACAACGAGTTGACCCATGTTGCGAAAGTGATGAAGGAGTTGTTTTTGTAGCGGGTTTCACTTGGTCCCTGCGAAACCACAGAGTCAGTTTATTTCAGATCCAATTCAACTTCCAACTAAGATGAATGTGTCAATTCATCATGAAGATTTCAAGGACCAACTATTTTGTCGTTAGATCATGTAGCTTGAAGTGTTTTGCATGCATTAATTGACCTAGAGAAGATACTAGAAAATAGGAGTTGGTTATGTTTATTGTTGTAGTATTTTGTAACAAACTCCTAGGATAAGGGGAATCCTATGTAACAACTTGATATCGAATTCCTTAGAGTAGGGATGAAGGATAGACTATATATCCGAGTTTGTTTAGTGATGAAAGGTTGGGTCTAGAGACTCGAGAGAGAACTTGAGAAGGCATAAATCTGTGTGTGCTCATTGGTAAGCCTAAGGGAATTTCATGATGTAATTATCTCTGCCATTATAGATTCTTGAAACTTATGTTGTCAACTTATGAACTACTCTTCTTTATGTTTGTCTTCTCCTTTCTTCTATTTTCCATAACATATATTTTTGTCTGATAACTCATCTTAATTTCCTTTGATCTACAGAATGATTATGACTCCATGCCCAATGGAATATTATTAATTTGCAATTAGTTTGCTTCCCTCTTCTTTCTTGATTAGTCGTATTTATCCACCTACTAAAAGCGATTTAACTATTCACATTATGATGGGTATTGGGCTTATCCTTATAGCAATCTAAGGGTAACATCTAGTGCTAACATTTTTTGTGCCATTGTAGGGGAACATAGACATGAAGATATATTCCATGGGATGTACGACAAATACTATGACCGGTGCTTGATGGTGAATAAGTGTTGGTGAAAGAACAGACTACATATTTCACTTGGAGACTCCACACATTTGAAGAACTTGTTGTTGATTCAAATCAAATTACAAGACTCCATTGAAGAACAAGCATAGACAAAAAAATGAAAGGACGACACAGTAAGTCCAGGTATCAAGTTAAAAGTTTCTTTCAAGAACTTATGTTATATTTTGTCATCTCTTTCTTGTATTTTCCTTCACATATCAAGAGAATCATCCTTTCCTTTGTTTAATATGATGATCATAAACCTTCATTTGTATATCCCTCTTTGGAAGAAGAAGGTATGCATGCTTCTTGCATTATTGATGTTGACCCTATTCCTTCATCTGAAACACATGAGAAAGACCATGTGCATATACTCACATATCCTGAACCTAATCATTCTTGTCATTCTGTAGATGACAAATATGATCCATTACCTTCTACTATTTCTGATGAAACCTACAATTAGCTTGTTGAACCTTAATTTCATCCCACTGAAGTTCGATCTAGAATTAGGAACTTATGTTATTTTTTGTCAGCTCATTTTTGTATTTTCCTTCACATATCAGGAGAATCATCATTTCCTTTGTTTACTATGATGATCACAAACCTTCATTTGTATATCCCTCTTTGGAAGAAGAAGGTATGCATTCTTCTTGCATTATTGATGTTGACCCTAATACTTCATCTGAAACACATGAGAAAAACGATGTGCATATACTCACATATCCTGAACCCGATCATTCTTTTCATTATGTAGATGATAACTTGATGATCCATTACCTTCTACTATTTATGATGAAACTTACAATTAGCCTATTGAAACTTAATTTCATCCCACTAAAGTTCAATTTAGAATTATAGAGAAAAGTTTTAAGCCTTTAAGGCTACCATCTTGCCTCCATCCTTACCCTCCCAATTTTATTGAGTATCTTCCTTAGCATATTAGAGAAGACCATATTACAGTTGAGAATCACTTGGGAAATTTTCAGAATGTCATTGATAATTTAACAATTGTACATGAGGATGTAGCTATGAGGTTATTCTCCAAATCCTTATTTGGAGATGTTGCATTATGGTTCATAAATTTGGAATATTGTTTTATTGGTTCATGGGATGATTTTAATTATGCATTTTTGAGATATTGGGGTGAGAACAAATCCTTTGATCAAAACTTGATAGATTTTTATGCTTTAAGAAGAGGGGAAAATGAAGCTTTCACCTAGTTCAATAGGATATTTTACAACTTTTATCTCAACATGCCTAAATATATTCATCCATTTGAAGCTGCTACCATGGTATAGTATTTAGTAGCACAAAACCTCGATCTATTACTTTATCTGAGAGAAAGAATGTCATTATCATTATACTATATGTTTTCATATGCAAAAGAGATTGAGAACAATCTCCGAGCTTGTGGAAAGCTCTTAGATCAAGTTTGGGATGAAAATTTGGGTCAGGAACAAGCATATGAACAACATACATCATATCTAAATTTTCACGTATCATTTTCAAATAATTGTTACTCCCCAAATCTTAATGTAAATCATTCAGTGTTTTTTTTTGTTAAAGATCTAGAACATTTATATAAGAATGATGATTTTTCATGTACATAAGAGAACTTTTCTAGTTGGGAACATGAGACTTATTATGATGATGATTTCCATGAAGATGATTTTGCAGCAGGTTATAATCAACTTGTTGAGGAGAAAAACATTGTTGTTTCAAAGTGTCTTACTATTTATATTGGAAATCAGAAGCCCTTGTTTGTTTGTGACGACATCCAGGATCACATGTTCTCAAGATTTGATCAGGGTTTTTTATTGCATGATAAAAAAAAAATTGGTTGCTCCTGATTGCCATAAAATGAATTATTCCCAAGAGCTATTGTTTAAGGAACTAGGAGGTCACCTCTTTCTCAACAAAAGAGAGTTTAAGCAGTGGCATTCATGTCTTATGGATCAACACATTTTTTCTCTTGATTTTGAGGTAGAAAATATATGGAGACAATCCAATATCCAACTGGAACAACAAGAAGAGGTATTCCTTTATGAATTTCATGACCCTATAGTTTATTATATGTAGTCTCTAAACAATTCTTATATGTGAAACAATTCTTGTTTAGTGGATGTTCATTCTACTATCTTTATAAACTGAACTTTTATATGCCATGGATTTCTTCTTTCTTTCAATCCAAATCAAGAGTCCCACCAGCTAATAAGTTCCTTGCATGGTTACATTGGAAAAGTGATTTCACATGACGTAACACAACTGATTTGGTTAGTGTAGGAGTGTGCATGAATAATATTAACACACGACCATTTGGGTTTTCAATTTGAGTTTGTTTGCAATGTGTTTTCCAGATTGTATTTTTAGTTTTTAATAAATGAGCAGAGGTTCTCTCAAGGATTGAACATGTCACATTTGCCGCATAGGATGACTGCAGTGCATGATGGTTAGATGGAAGTTTCATACATTCAAGAATGGACAAGGAATTGGTCTGCATTCTTTGCAGCTCACAGGAATCATGCCATCCCCCATGGAGCCTATGTTAGCACATAAATTTGTATTATCAAATTTGATCATTTTGCAACATTATCGAACTTTTGCAGCATTAATATTGCAGTGCCAGCGAACTAGATCATTTTGTAGCACCTGCAGATTCAATTCTTATTGCAAGCAGACAAATTCGAAGTCTTCCACCNTGAACAACTTATTAAAATACAATATAAAAAGATAAAATGTACAAAATCAAATTAGCTTCTAATATATATAACTTTTATTTATAGAAAAATTGTATAACTCTGAAAAAACACATTCTTCTAACAATGGTATGCTACTTTTCCTCTAAAATATATTCCATATGTTTACATGAAGATGTCAATTTAGTATTTAAATGATGAAATTTCTTGAAACAAATTTGCATGGTTGTAGGTGACAGTTAGTTCTTGTGCACCACTAGTTTTTAATTTTTTTTTTTATTTTTTTTTGTGTGTGTGTGTGTGTGTGTGTGTGTGTGTGAGAGAGAGAGAGAGAGAGAGAGAGAGTTAAATTCGTAAATTCAGTGAAGTTCTGAATGTACAAGGTCATATTTAAGGTTGGGTTTGAGAGTCTTACCATAATCAATCTTACTTTTAGTGTGTAGGTCGTGGTTTTTTCTTATGCATCTTATAACTTGTTTTTGGATGGGCTCTATAAGTGTGTGTATTTTCATCAGATTTAAAAATATTTTTGAAAATGGATATAACAATAGGGAGTTGGAAAAATGAGTGTCCTTTTGTTTATGTAGCTCCGACCGCCAAATCTAAAACAATTTACCAACCAACTCATCCAACACATAGAGGAAGAGATGTTGATGTTAGTGGTAGCATCAGATAGGCACTTCTACATTGGCTTGTGTCTAGCATGTGGAAGTCGTTGAAAGCCTAGTATGAGTTTACTTTAATTAAAAGGAATTGATTAAAGTAGAAGTTTTTTTATTAGTGAATTGATTTATTTAAGGAACATGCTTAGCATGCAACATGCAATCTAAATCTCAAGTGAGATTAGAAATAGGCTATAACTTATGATTAAAGGAAGGATAGGGTGAAGGAGGAAGACACTTCGGGAGGAAGTCACTTGTGTGATATACACTCGTGAGAGACTTGTGTTGAAGGAGTTGACACAGTCGAAACTTTGAGAGGAAGTCACTTTGTGAGAGACCAAGGTGAGGATATTTGATGAGATGCCAAGATCGGGAAACTCTTGGTGAGATGCCAAGAGCAAGGGACCTTTGGTGAGATGCCAAGGTTGGGATCTTTGGTGAGATTCCAAGAACAAGTACTTTGACAAGAGATCAAGGTTGCACCTAACCGAGAAGGAATTTTTCTAGTGTGAGGAGTGTATAAGCAGAGAAGGACTTTTGCGTACATGGGAGTGAGGAGATCTCATAGATTCGGTGAAGATATTTTATACAAGTGTTGATGAAGAGAGGGTTGGATCACAAAGGACTGTGATTCAAGATCTTGGATAGGTGGAGAAGGAATTCCATCTAGATATCATATAGTTAAGGAGAAGAGAGAGTAGAAGCAACCACAAGTGGTTTTCATAGGATAGAAGCCATAGGAAAAGGTGTGCCATACAGAAGTGTATGTAGAAGTTTTATGTACATGTGTGTGGTTTGTAGTGGAGAGAGTTGTGTATGCACGCAGGTTAGTTGAAGGTGAATCATGTATACCTTGAAAAGTGTGTTGCTTAGGGGCCATAAAATAGAGTAGACTTGGCTAGGTTTGTCTATAGTTGTATTTCTCTCAATGGGCCATTTTCCTTGTTACGAGAGCCCTGATTTGACCTTAATAAAATCATCTTGGAACAAGTTTTCCCTCCAAGGTTTCTCCATGGCTAGTTTACCCAAAAATATTGGTGTCTTGTGTGTGAGATTTTGGTTTCCTATTTTATGCTTTCATTGCGTGTTTATTTGATTGTTGAGTTGAGATTTTAGTAGATAAAGTGATTTTATTTTGAGCTAACTGTCAGGTGCTGGGTAGGGGAACATCAACATGGTATCATATGATACCAAGGGTTGTTGGATATTTTTCAACATGGTATCAGAGCTAGGGCTATGAAGGAAGGAAACCAAGAGCATAGGTCTCAACAATTGCAAGAAGATCTATAACCAAGAGGTAGAACTCAAAGGACAGATTCCAAGGAAGATACAATATTGAGGCAAAAAAGGTGTTTTTTTGGAGGTGTATGGAGGTGTACATGGGTCACAATGGTAACAGTTGCATGCATACGTGGGTTGCAGTGGTGACAATCATGTACATGGAAAATACATAGACAGTTTCAACAGGGTGGTTTGTTGAGAAATGGTAGGAGGTCATCCAGTCAACAAGGAGATCTCAGATAGGTGGAGAAGGACTTTCATCTAGAGATTTGAGTCACATGAGAGCACATAGAAGCAAAGATGGATTTTTTCTCATGTTCCCAAATCATACACTTTGGAGAAAATATGGACTTTTCCTTAAGTGCTTGAGCCATGAAGGACATTGACTCAAGTGGATCTTAGATGGGTGAAGACAAATGTTCATCCAAAGATCAGAGGATAATATCTCATACTATCATCTCAAATAATATCTCATCGTTCATCCATAATATCTCATACTATCATCTCAAATCAAGCCATTACCATATTACATGGATCGGTTTTGTTGCCAAAAGAACCTCTTAATGCATAGGAGCCAAATAGCTTGGAGGTTACATCTTATACAGATTCGAGCATTTTCATTCTTCGGGCATTCCAGGACTGAAACTTGATTTAAATTGTACATTCTTCGGGCATTCCAGGACTAAAACTTGATTTAAACTTGATGATGATTTTGAGAACATTTGGTCCAAACAATGAAGGCATGCCTGGAATTTCATGAGAAGTAGTGCAGGGTAATGCAGAGGAAGAACAAGTTGAACTTGTTAGATGCTCTAAAGAAGTTCTAGATCTAAAAATAGAAGTAAAATCATCTACATAGTCTCTCAAAAGGGAACTTTGGTGGCACTAAGATGTGTTGATTCAGATGCATTTAAGATGGTTTACAAGGATTTTGTTTACCAGAGTTGAACACTCTTATAGTTTCCATTTTCAAACCAAAACTTGTTGCAATATTCAGGGTTTTGTATGACCATCATATCAATAGATAGAATGGTTCATATAAAGTGCCAGCATGAAGAACATGTAGAAAGTGATTAACTGGAAATATGCAGAGTAAATCTTTGAGAAGGAAATCAATCCATGAATAGAATGTGTTGCACCAAATTAATGGCTTTTGTCCCTCTAATTTTCACATGCCATTTCTTTATTCAAAGGTCGAAACCTATCTTCAAGACTTCAACTAGAGTCCAACAACAATAGGCTTGGTGTAGTATTTATTTTTATAGGGTTACTTTCTTACTCAGGTTTTTGGAGGTATATAGGTAGATAAATTTGGTAGTCAATTTCCACTATTCTTACACCGATAGCTGCAAGATTTGCATGATGAGAAATATAAAGGTTTTGGGTTGCAAAAAAAAGAAGTGTGTTGTCTCTTTGGAATGAAAAGTTTCAAAATTCATGATTTGTTTTGATGTATAGAAGAGATTGTTTCATGGTGATTGTATTCGGGTGGAAAGGAAGTTAAGATAGTCAAGAAAAGATATTTCATAGCGAGTTGACCCATGCTGTGAAAGTGATGAAGGAGTTGTTTTTGTAGCGGGTTTCACTTGGTCGCTACAAAACCACAGAGTCATTTTATGTCAGATCCAATTCAACTTCCAACTAAGATGAATGTGTCAAGTCATCACGAGGATTTCAAGGACCAACTATTTCGTCATTAGATCATGTAGCTCGAAGTGTTTTGCATGCATTAACTGACCTAGAGACGATACTAGAAAATAGGAGTTGGTTATGTTTATTGTTGTAGTATTTTGTAACAAACTCCTAGGATAAGGGGAATCCTATGTAACAACTTGATATCGAATTCCTTAGAGTAGGGATGAAGGATAGACTATATATCCGAGTTTGTTTAGTGATGAAAGGTTGGGTCTAGAGACTCGAGAGAGAACTTGAGAAGGCATAAATCTGTGTGTGCTCATTGGTAAGCCTAAGGGAATTTCATGATGTAATTATCTCTGCCATTATAGATTCTTGAAACTTATGTTGTCAACTTATGAACTACTCTTCTTTATGTTTGTCTTCTCCTTTCTTCTATTTTCCATAACATATATTTTTGTCTGATAACTCATCTTAATTTCCTTTGATCTACAGAATGATTATGACTCCATGCCCAATGGAATATTATTAATTTGCAATTAGTTTGCTTCCCTCTTCTTTCTTGATTAGTCGTATTTATCCACCTACTAAAAGCGATTTAACTATTCACATTATGATGGGTATTGGGCTTATCCTTATAGCAATCTAAGGGTAACATCTAGTGCTAACATTTTTTGTGCCATTGTAGGGGAACATAGACATGAAGATATATTCCATGGGATGTACGACAAATACTATGACCGGTGCTTGATGGTGAATAAGTGTTGGTGAAAGAACAGACTACATATTTCACTTGGAGACTCCACACATTTGAAGAACTTGTTGTTGATTCAAATCAAATTACAAGACTCCATTGAAGAACAAGCATAGACAAAAAAATGAAAGGACGACACAGTAAGTCCAGGTATCAAGTTAAAAGTTTCTTTCAAGAACTTATGTTATATTTTGTCATCTCTTTCTTGTATTTTCCTTCACATATCAAGAGAATCATCCTTTCCTTTGTTTAATATGATGATCATAAACCTTCATTTGTATATCCCTCTTTGGAAGAAGAAGGTATGCATGCTTCTTGCATTATTGATGTTGACCCTATTCCTTCATCTGAAACACATGAGAAAGACCATGTGCATATACTCACATATCCTGAACCTAATCATTCTTGTCATTCTGTAGATGACAAATATGATCCATTACCTTCTACTATTTCTGATGAAACCTACAATTAGCTTGTTGAACCTTAATTTCATCCCACTGAAGTTCGATCTAGAATTAGGAACTTATGTTATTTTTTGTCAGCTCATTTTTGTATTTTCCTTCACATATCAGGAGAATCATCATTTCCTTTGTTTACTATGATGATCACAAACCTTCATTTGTATATCCCTCTTTGGAAGAAGAAGGTATGCATTCTTCTTGCATTATTGATGTTGACCCTAATACTTCATCTGAAACACATGAGAAAAACGATGTGCATATACTCACATATCCTGAACCCGATCATTCTTTTCATTATGTAGATGATAACTTGATGATCCATTACCTTCTACTATTTATGATGAAACTTACAATTAGCCTATTGAAACTTAATTTCATCCCACTAAAGTTCAATTTAGAATTATAGAGAAAAGTTTTAAGCCTTTAAGGCTACCATCTTGCCTCCATCCTTACCCTCCCAATTTTATTGAGTATCTTCCTTAGCATATTAGAGAAGACCATATTACAGTTGAGAATCACTTGGGAAATTTTCAGAATGTCATTGATAATTTAACAATTGTACATGAGGATGTAGCTATGAGGTTATTCTCCAAATCCTTATTTGGAGATGTTGCATTATGGTTCATAAATTTGGAATATTGTTTTATTGGTTCATGGGATGATTTTAATTATGCATTTTTGAGATATTGGGGTGAGAACAAATCCTTTGATCAAAACTTGATAGATTTTTATGCTTTAAGAAGAGGGGAAAATGAAGCTTTCACCTAGTTCAATAGGATATTTTACAACTTTTATCTCAACATGCCTAAATATATTCATCCATTTGAAGCTGCTACCATGGTATAGTATTTAGTAGCACAAAACCTCGATCTATTACTTTATCTGAGAGAAAGAATGTCATTATCATTATACTATATGTTTTCATATGCAAAAGAGATTGAGAACAATCTCCGAGCTTGTGGAAAGCTCTTAGATCAAGTTTGGGATGAAAATTTGGGTCAGGAACAAGCATATGAACAACATACATCATATCTAAATTTTCACGTATCATTTTCAAATAATTGTTACTCCCCAAATCTTAATGTAAATCATTCAGTGTTTTTTTTTGTTAAAGATCTAGAACATTTATATAAGAATGATGATTTTTCATGTACATAAGAGAACTTTTCTAGTTGGGAACATGAGACTTATTATGATGATGATTTCCATGAAGATGATTTTGCAGCAGGTTATAATCAACTTGTTGAGGAGAAAAACATTGTTGTTTCAAAGTGTCTTACTATTTATATTGGAAATCAGAAGCCCTTGTTTGTTTGTGACGACATCCAGGATCACATGTTCTCAAGATTTGATCAGGGTTTTTTATTGCATGATAAAAAAAAAATTGGTTGCTCCTGATTGCCATAAAATGAATTATTCCCAAGAGCTATTGTTTAAGGAACTAGGAGGTCACCTCTTTCTCAACAAAAGAGAGTTTAAGCAGTGGCATTCATGTCTTATGGATCAACACATTTTTTCTCTTGATTTTGAGGTAGAAAATATATGGAGACAATCCAATATCCAACTGGAACAACAAGAAGAGGTATTCCTTTATGAATTTCATGACCCTATAGTTTATTATATGTAGTCTCTAAACAATTCTTATATGTGAAACAATTCTTGTTTAGTGGATGTTCATTCTACTATCTTTATAAACTGAACTTTTATATGCCATGGATTTCTTCTTTCTTTCAATCCAAATCAAGAGTCCCACCAGCTAATAAGTTCCTTGCATGGTTACATTGGAAAAGTGATTTCACATGACGTAACACAACTGATTTGGTTAGTGTAGGAGTGTGCATGAATAATATTAACACACGACCATTTGGGTTTTCAATTTGAGTTTGTTTGCAATGTGTTTTCCAGATTGTATTTTTAGTTTTTAATAAATGAGCAGAGGTTCTCTCAAGGATTGAACATGTCACATTTGCCGCATAGGATGACTGCAGTGCATGATGGTTAGATGGAAGTTTCATACATTCAAGAATGGACAAGGAATTGGTCTGCATTCTTTGCAGCTCACAGGAATCATGCCATCCCCCATGGAGCCTATGTTAGCACATAAATTTGTATTATCAAATTTGATCATTTTGCAACATTATCGAACTTTTGCAGCATTAATATTGCAGTGCCAGCGAACTAGATCATTTTGTAGCACCTGCAGATTCAATTCTTATTGCAAGCAGACAAATTCGAAGTCTTCCACC
>JZKD02S2348534.1:329016-343124 GCA_000966675.3 Picea glauca | reverse complement strand
CTCTGTATTTTTACAGTCTCTGTACATTTCTTTCATTAATAGAAATCGTGTATTACTGTATCTCTGTGTTTATGGTTGCATCTCTGATACATTTTTGTTATATTATTGAATATCTATGATATCTCTGTGTATTTCCTTATTATATCTCCGCTCTCATTTCATGCCGAAAATAATCCGGATCACTACCTGTCCGTAGGGAGATTTTCCTTCAACAGAAACATGTGACACTTGTCTCCAGCCTTTGATGATCTTTTTGGAGTTAAGACACTAGCCCTCATGTTGGGGGCATACCGAGCTTAGTCTTTTTTCTCTCTCATGCTTGTAAATGCATGAGAATGCATCCAGGTAGACTTTTATCTCTTTTTCGGACCTGTATGGATACACGAAAAAGGAACCCCCTGGAGTCATCTTTAAACTCTTTTCAGACTCTCTAAATATGAAAAGATCATCGAGTGATCTTGCTTCCTTTCACACTCATTAAAAGGTTCAAAAGGGCGTCTTTCGAGTGGTAGTTTATCTCTTTTTTCGCCTCGCGAGACTAACATTATGAAAAAGGACAACAGTGGAGTCATCTTTAAGTTCTTTTTAGACTCTCTAAACATGAAAAGATTACTGAGCGACCTTGTTCTCTTCCCGCTTGTTAAAGTATTTGAAGAAAATGTCTGTTGAGAGATAGTTTATCTCTTTTTCGGTCTCGTTAGACTACTTTACGAAAAAGGAACTGAGAGAGTTCTCTTTTAAGTGTTTTTCCAGACTCTATAATCATGAAAAACCTTTAATTTTTCTGTCTTTGGACTCGTTAAACAAAACATCGATAGGCCCATATGGGATTGAACTCTTACTTCTTCCAGTTCGTTAAGCAAAGGAAGAGGAAATCACCGAAGGTGAGTTTCATTGAGCATGTCTTATCCTCCTCGATCTCATTAAATCAAAAAGAGGTACTCGTCTATCTAGATGGGGGAAAAATTGAAAGAAGCAAGCCGAGCAGTTTTTTGAGAACATTACCAAGTAACTCCTAGAGTCGCCCTTGAACAAAACACTTTGTCTTTTGCACGCATTATAATCTGTTGAACCTCTGCACTGAGCCAATCCTCTGATTTTCTTTCACTCCTTTGGGTCACCTGACGTAAGTCATAGCATCCACTGCATCATCAAGTTTTGGTCCATGTCATGTTTCTGTTGTTGTGCCTCAATGTTCAAGGGAAGTATCCACCTGGAGAGTTAGCCATCACAAATATCTTGTCTCAATACCCATGTTAGTCCATGTTCATGTGATCTACCAATTACATCTCTATGTCTGTGTTGTGTCGTTGATGGGGGATACATCAAGGCCCTCCTTTGACGAGTCTATTCCTGTCGACTTCAACACATTATCCAAGAACTAGACTTAGAAACCAGTTAGTACTTTGGGACCTGCATGCCTCAATGGAAATCCTCCTCACATTCGACAGTGGGTTTACATCTTTGAACTCTAATTGAATGATTCCACGGATTTTCGACTCTGGCCCATCCATTCACATTCGTTGGAATGTACTAGGGTACCTTGGGAATCATTGACATTAATGCTGATCTCCCTCGTGCTTGTTAACAGTTTACATAATTGACTGGTAATCAAGTGGTTTCTTCCATGTTCAACATCAGGACATCTATTCACATGGTTAGACTCATACTACATCGGGATTGGTAAGAAGACCCTGGGTGAGTGATCACTTTGATATGTACTTTTCCTAGGTTGCGAAGGAGTTTCTTTTGAACAATGACACATATATTGTTACATAGATCCACTTTGTATTGGTCATGGCTATGTCTTGTCATCTCGTAGATCCACTGTGTATTCTTTGTGGCTATGATCAGTTCATGTCATAAGCGTATAGATCCATAGTGTATTTTCAGTGGCTATACCTTTTTATTAATACAATTATGGATCCGCAGTGTATTTTATGGTGGCCATATCTTACAAGTCTTGATCACCCAAGCATAGGTATGCCTGCCTTGGGTTTGAAACATGTCATAATATTTGTTGGATGTTTGTGTGTAGATTCTGTCAGGTTCTCTGCATCTATACCCTTGCTTGAAAGTCTACAAAGCATTTCAGTTATCAGTTCTTGTATTCTAACTTCATACTTTGGGGGGCAATCTGTTACACATAAAAAATACTCACTTTGATAGTGTCGCAAGTGTCGTCATTACCAAGGTCGCAAGTGTCA
This sequence comes from Picea glauca, assembly GCA_000966675.3. NCBI lineage: Eukaryota > Viridiplantae > Streptophyta > Pinopsida > Pinales > Pinaceae > Picea > Picea glauca. The sequence goes on along the minus strand of JZKD02S2348534.1, from coordinate 340,917 downwards.
CATTTTTCTCACAAGGTCGCAAGTGTCACACTTTGCTCACAAGTGTCGCAAGTGTTAAAGAAAGAATACTATCATGATGCCTATGTCGTGCCTATAACGACATGAGAAGGACACTTGAAACACCTCAAACATTTGATTTGGAAGAGAAGAAATGAGTAAGCATGCTCATGAACCTTTTGCCATCTGAAAACACTCAAAAAACTAGCTTTTGAAGGAGAGCGCTCCCCTATTCCTCTTCTAGGAGTGCTGGCGCTCCCCCTTACATTGTCTGGGAACATTATAAGGCTCCTCTAGCCCTTTTGAGGGAGTGTTGGTGCCCCCCTTTAGCCTACTGGGGAGCACTACAATGCTTTGATGGTCCTTTTGAGGGAGTGCTACCTATTATGGCCAGTAGTTAAGTTGTTGAGATGAATGGGGGAAGGATCCTTTCATTCTTGGAAGGCAGTTGGATTCGAATCCCTAGTCCAGCCATGATCTTAGGGAAGATCCTCAACTAAAGGAGGAATATCCTCACCTTCCCCAAGGATATCTCAAGTTGTTGAGCCTCTCCAAGGCTATATAAGCAAGATTTCTAATGGTGAAAGGGGATTGGAAAAGAGAGAATCACACCAAACTTATGATCTCATAAGTGGTGCTGGAACATAGATATTTTGGAAGCAAGAGACCTATGATCTCATAGGAAGCAATCGGTGAAGCTATCATCATTCAGATCATGGATCTTTTGAGAAAGGGATAGACAAGGAGGACTTGAAAAAACTGTTGCAATTCATCTATGGCTATAAGCAATGTTTTGTCCTCATTAATATAACTTGCTTGGCCTGATTCGTTCTAATTCGTGTTCAATCTCACATGAATTTGTCTCTTTAGTAGATAGACCTATTTCCGACTAATCTTGATAGAGTAGGAAGTGATCGTACTATTGTTTGTCTACGGGGCTCATTGAGGAGTAAAAGATTGGAGCTCAATTCGAAGCATGCAGGGACAAACGTCGGTAAAAGGTACTTCTATTCTCCTTCCTCCTCATGCATTAGTTTGTATAGATCTAAAAGGAAGTCAGTGTCCATGTTAAGCATTTTCTGTCTTAAGAGTTAAGAGTCTAGCTCTCAAGAGGAGATCTACTTGTCCGTAGGGAGATTTTCCTTCAACAAAATTAGGTAGTCAAATTCCATTATTCTTACACCAATAGATGCAAGTGTTTCATGATTATAAATATTAAGGTTTTGGCCTTAAAAAAGAAGAAGTGTGTTGTCTATTTGGAAGGAAAAGTTTCAAAATTCATGATTTGTTGTGTTGGATGTAAGATATCGTTTCATGGTGATTGTATTCGGGTGGAAAGGAAATTAAGACAGTCAAGAATGGATATTTCATAGCGAGTTGATCCATGCTACGAAAGTGTTGAAGCAACGAGTTTCACCTGGTCGGTGCAAAAGCGCACAATCAATGTATTTCATAGCCTATTAAACTTCCAACTAAGATGAATGTGTCAAGGCATCATGAGGATAGAAGGACCAACTATTTTTTCATCATTTCATGTAGCTCAAAGTGTTTTTCATGTATTAATTGACCTAGAGAAGATACTAGAAAATAGGAGTTCGTTATGTTTACTGTTGTAATATTTTGTAAAACACTTCTAGGATAAGGGGAATCCTATGTAACTACTTGATGTAGAATTCCTTATAGTAAGGATGAAGGATAGACTATATATCCAAGTTGGTTTAGTAATGAAAGGTTGGTTGTTATGTGATTAATCGGTAAATGCATACATAAAAAGATCTCCTTAAATCCACCTGGATCTAGAACAAAATAGAACAAAATATGACGCTTTCCCTAAGCTCGAACTATTAAGTTTACTAGTTAACAAGAGATAGGCAACATACCGTTTAACTATCGCTTCCTCTTTCCATTGTCATCCTAGCTCCAATCCGATGCTCTTGTGATATTGAATCTGCAAGGGAACACAAGCCAACCAAAGTGAAAGAAATCCAATATACTCAACAAGAACTTATGCATGTAATCAAGGAATCATACAATAAAACAAGACACGTTTTATGCGAAAGAACATACCACTGCATTATATTAAAGTGAAAGTGGAGATTACAACAAAAGCCTTGATGTCATAAGGTCCCCTTTTGATGGCCCTTTGGTCCAACACACACACTTGCTCTAACCTTGAATGAAGAAGATCCACAATGACTTGATGAATTGAAATGAAGCTCTCAAGTATGTGCTGAAGTAGAATTATTTACCCAATTCTTAGCCTATTCAACCTTGCTTATGCTTTCCTTTGCTTAACCTTTTCCATGAGAGATCCCTCTTTATATAGGGGAAAAATAGATGGTTTGAATATATTAGTATGATCCCACCAAATCAGAGAAGTGAGTAAGATCAAAACCATTCAAACACCACCTCATCTTCTAGAACTTTCGTGAACCTTGACTTTTCTTTAGTCTTTTGACATCGTCGCACCCTAGCTATAGAGAAGGATGCAGAGATGTCGTAGGCCAGCTTCAAGGCAAGAGGAGATGATCATGCATCGTCACACCCTATGTATAATGCAGCCCGTGACGACCTTTCTTCATAAGGTCTTTGAGAAAAGAAAGTTAGTCATTTCCCTCATGGAAAAAGACTCTTTTTGGGAACATGAACACATGTTTGCCAATGGATCACTAGGGTGACCAAACTAATGTGTAATATTGGGTCTAGATACTCGAGAGAGAACTTGAGTAGGAAGAAATATGTGTGTGATCATTGGTAAGCTTCAGGGCATTTCATGGTGTAATTATCTCTACCATTAGATATTCTTGAAAGTTGTGTTTTCATCTTATGAACTGTTCTGCTTTATGCTTTTCTTCTCCTTTCTTCTATTTTAAATCATATATAAATATATATTTGATAACTCATCTTAATTTCCTTTGATCTTCATAATGATTATGAATCCATTCCCAATGGAATATTATTAACCTGTAATTAATTTGCTGCCCTCTTCTTTCTTGATTAGTCTTATTGATCCATCTACTAAACTTGATTTAACTATTCATATTTTGATGGGAATTGGGATTATCCTTATAGCAGTCTAAGGGTAATGTCTAGTGATAACATTTTTGGTGCCATTTCTGGGGAACAGAGACACGAAGATATCTTCCCTAGGTTGTATGACAAAGACTATGACCAACGCTTGATAGTGAACAAGTCTTGGTGAAAGAATAGATTGCTTCTTTCACTCAGAGACTCCACACATTTGAAGAGCTTGTTGGTGATTCAAATAAAGTTACAAGACTCCATTGAAGAATGCACTCAGACATAAAAATGAAAGGAAGACACAATAAGTTCAAGTATCAAATTATAAGTTTCTTTCAGAAACTTATGCTATTTTTTGCTATCACTTTCTTGTATTTTCCTTCACATATCAAGATAATCATCCTTTTCTTTTTTTACTCTAATGATCATAAACCTTCATTTGTAAATCCATCTTTGGTAGAAGAAGGTCTGCAATCTTCTTTCATTATTGATGTTGACCCTATTCCTTCATCTTAAACACATGAGAAAGACGATGTGAATATACTCATATATCCTGAACCTGATCATTCTTTTCATTTTGTAGATAATAAACATGATCCATTACCTTCTATCATTTCTACTGAAACTTGCAATCTACCTATTCAACCTTGATTTTATCCCACTGAAGTTCAGTCTAGAATAATAGAGAAAAGTTTTAAACCCTTAAGGATTCCATCTTGCCTCCATCCTTACCCTCGCTATTTTATTGAGTATCTTTATGATTTTACTGGAGAATACCATATCACAGTTGATAAGCACTTGGGATGTTTTTAGAATGTCATTGATAATTTCAAAATTGTACATGAGGATGTATCTATGAGGTTTTTATGGAAATCCTTATTTGGAGATGTTGCATTATGGTTCAAAAATTTGGAAGATTGTTCTATTGGTTCATGGGATGATTTACATTTTTAATTTTTGAGATATTGGGGTGAGAACAAATCATTTGATCAATACTTGATGGATTTTTATGCTTTAAGAAGAGGGAAAAATGAAGTTGTCACCCAGTTCAACAAGATATTTTACAACTTTTATCTCAACATGCCTAAAGATATTCATCCATCTGAAGCCGCTACCATGGTACAATATTCAGTAGAAAAACACCTCAATCTATTCCTTTATCTAACAGAAAGAAGGTCATTATACTTATAGTACATGTTTTCATATGTATAAGAGATTGAGAACAGTCTTAGATCTTATGGAAAGATCTTAGATCAAGTTTGGGATGAAAATTTGGGTTAGGAACAAGCATATGAACAACATACAATAGATCTAAATTTACATGTATCATTTTCAGATTCATGTTATTCCCCAAATCTTAATGTAAATCATTCAGAGTTTTTTGTTGTTAAATATCTAAAACATTTATATATGAATGATGATTTTTCATGTACATAAGAGAACTTTTCTAGTTGGGAACATGAGACTTATTATGGTAATGATTTCCATGAAGATGATTTTGTAACAGGTTATAATCAATGTGTTGATGAGCAAAAACATGTTGTTTCAAAGAGTCTTACTATTTATATTGATAATCAACAACCCTTGTTTGTTTGTGACGACATTCATGGTCATATGTTCTAAAGATTTGATCAGGGATTTTTATTGCATGATTAAAGAAATTGTGTTCCTCCTGATTGTCATGAAATGAATTATGCCCAAGAGCTATTGTTTAAGGAACAAGGATGTCAACTCTTTCTGAACAAAAGAGAGTTTATGTAGTGCCAGTCATCTCTTTTGGATCAACAAGTTTTTGCTCTTGATTTTGAAGCAGAAAATATACAAAGATAATCCAATCTCCAACTAGAACAACAAGAAGAGGCATTCCTTTATTAATTTAATGACCCTATAGCTTATTATATGGAGTCTCTAAAATAGTGCAGATGTCAAACAATTCTTGTTTAGTGGATGTTCATTTTTCTATCCTTATAAACTGCACTTTTATATGCCATGGATTTCTTCATTTTTTCAATCCAAATCAAGAGTCCCTCCAACTAATATGTTCCTTGCATGGTTACATTCGAAAAGTGATTTCAAATGACATAAAAAAATGATTTGGTTAGTGTAGGAATCTGCATGAATAATCTTGACACATGAGAATTTGTTTTTTCAGTTTGAGTTTGTTTGTAGTGTGCTTTTCAGATTGTATTTTTAGTTTTTAATAAATGAGCAGAGGTGCTCTCAAGGCTTGAACATATCACATTTTCCACATAGGATGACTGCATTACATGATGATTAGTTGCAAGTTTCATACTTTCAAGAATGGATAAGGAATTGGTCTAGATTCTTGGCAGCTCCTAGGGATCATGCCATCCCCCATGGAGCCTATGTTAGCACATAAATTGTATTATCAATTTTTTTCATTTTTTAGTGTTATGGAACTTTTGTAGTGCCAACGAACTAGATCATTTCATAGCACCATCAGTTTTAATTGTTATTGAAAGCATACAAATTTCAAGTCTTCGACCATGAAGCTAGTTGTTGGATGCATCATTCATCAAGTCAAAATCTTGGGTCCTTTGGAAAAAAATTAAGATTCTTTTGGTAAAAATTTGGTTTCACAAGTCCTTTTGGTTCTTGGGTTTATATGAAGGGATTTTAATTATTTTTGTTATTTTTGGAAAAAAATATTGGGCTTGAGGTCCAATCTCCAAGTCCACAAGCCAAGCACCCGAGAGCTACACCATATCAAATCCCATTGCACAAGGAAACAAACACAAGTGAAAGTCACATGGAGGAGGAGCCCACGAGGGGAATTGTTTTTAGCACTATGCATTGAATAAGTAATGAAACATTAGTGCATATAAACAATTAAACTTGTTGTTCTCTCATGCATGTGGGATTAACCCCACTATGCAGCAAGGAAAAAATTCCAACGTAATGAAGTGATGTACCATCAACCGTGGATCGCTCAAGAGACAAAACAAGTTCCATTATTTATTAAACAAATGCTAGAGATATTTATTATTCATCCAACTTTCAAGTGAGAAATTAGGTGAAGAAAGAGAGAGTAAAGGTGGAAATGGTGATAAAAACTTAGAAAGTTCGTTAACACTATGTTATGCAAAAATCTATCAGAACAATGTCAAAACAGTGAAGGTGTCAAGCATTGAAGTTAGACCCAAGCAAGAGAGTCCATGTGAATGCTAGGTCGCTAGTTTAAAATGCCATCTTCCATACTTCCATTTAATAACATAGCCAAATGTCCATATCATTGCAGAATACATTTCATTACAATTTTACCATGCCATCAAATCAAATATTAAAGAATTGATGCCATATCCCAAGAATAAAGATGAAAGAAATTGGTTAGTTCTTTGCTATTATATCATCGCCACTCCATTTTAAAAGAATAGAAATTGGAGATGACTATCAGGAATGTTCATTGATGGCCATTAGCATGCCATGATATCTCATACTATTATCTCAAATCAAGCCATTGCTATATTGTAACACCCTGTTTCCCCCAGTCTGAAAAAATAACTATACTGGCGAAGAACTATGGCAAACTCAAAGATTGTGAATGATTGATTTAACAGACCTTAGTATAAAAGGTACGAGGAATGTAAATGATGTATGAATATATGTTGCATGACTGCTGAGAGGGGGATGTGATGAAAAGAGACCACGATGGCTGATGAGAGGTGGTGGAAGGGGGCAGGAGTGGTTGCGTTAACTTCCACTGAACCAAAACTGTACTAGTTTGTACATGCTCAGGAAAACAAAAGCTCACTCTTAGACCCCGAAATGAATTACCTGATCGGATGGTAGGTGGGGAGGCTACTCAAGATTAAATGAAGGGATGGGGCGAACTGCCCATCTGTAGAAGCTCCCAAACTTGACCATCAGACAGGGAATTTCATGCCACATGGAACCTTGTAGGAGTAAAGAAGTGTGGAAGGCGGGGGGGGGAGGAAGAGTAGATGGACACACACACATGACAAGGATTGCAGAAGGAGAACTAGAGGAACTTAGGGAAATACAATGAGTCATGAGTAGAGGAGAAGGAGAGTAACCTTCGTCCTGGACTTCCGACGAGTGGGAAGTAAGAGACTGAGTCTCAAATCATCATAGTCTAGATCGAGGGTCGCTAGTGGTAAATATGTTGGGAGTCGCTGAGCCTATGGTTGGTTGGAAATGAGCACCCCTCGTAGCAGTTTCATTACACCTGGTGTTTTCTGATAAGTGTTTATGCCCTGTAATTTAAATTGAATATTCCTGGAATGCATGCTCATGGTTGTACACTCATAAATGGTTTATGTATAGAAATGTCTTCTTGGTGTTTTGATCGAAAATGGTGGATGCATGCTTATACTTGTATGACCATATTCAGTTTATATATATATACTGAACAAGTTCAGATTTTGAGTCCGTCCATGGGAGAATTGTCTCATGCACTTAACTCACGCGATGTCTTGGTTGGATTTCCCCGAAGGCACCTCCTTCTGGGAAGGTTCCCTCACTATTCCAGAGTCAGAGTGAGTTCCTTTAAAGAACTATTGTTTAAGTAAATATCTAAGCTTACTTCACCCCTGTCACAGAGTTCATAGCTTGATAAGTTAAGAAGGCCTTCCATTCATGTCCCAAGCCTGGTAATAATTACCAAAGGATCTGCTGAAAGATTTTATGGTCTAAGTCCGAAGACCTTGCACCAGCAAGAATACTTCCCTCAGAGTCTTGGTGTTTTGGTGTTTCGGCAACTGGGAAACCCAAGGGTCAGTTCCCTTGTACTCACCAATCGCGAAATACTGAAGTATGAAACCCCAAAAAGGTCTAGCGTGGATAAGTCTTGGTGTTTCTACAAATGGGAAACCCAAGGGTTAGTTCCCTTGTACTCGCCAATCGCAAAATCCCGAAGTACGAAACCCCGAAAAGGTCTAGCATGGATAAGTCTTGGTGTTTTGATGTTTCGTCTCCCAGAAAACTCAGTTGCGAGACTTCTTGTTATCACACATCGTGAAATCCCAACTTGCGAAACCCCGAAACGAACATAGTGTATATACATGAGCTTCGGAGTTTCAGCTCCCAGGAAACTCAGATGCGAGACCTCTTGTCATCGCACATCGCGAAATCTTGACTTGCGAAACCCCGAAATGAGTTTAGTGGATACATGAGCTTCAGATTTTCGGCTCCCAGGAAACTCAGATGTGAGACCTCTTGTCATCGCACTTTGTGAAATCCCGACTTGCAAAACCCTGAAGTGAGTTTAGTGGATATATGAGCTTCGGAGTTTCATCTCCTGAATATCCTAGATGCGAGGCCCCTCATCCTTGCATATCACAAAATCCCAATGTCAGAAACCTCGAAATGGTATGGCGTGGCTAGAGTTTGGTATTTTGGCATTTCGACACCCTGGATACCCAAGGGAAAACCCCTTGTCTTCGCATATCGTGAACTCCCGACTCGCGAAACCCCGAAATGAGCCTGGTAGATATATGGGCTTCACTATTGCAGCACCAGGGAAACCGAAGGGTATGAACCCTTGTCTTCATACATCACAAAATCCCAGTACGCGAAAGTCCCTGTAGGTGAAATCCCAGAGCAGTCTTGGTGTGAATAGGATTTCATGTTTCCGTGTGTCAAAGAACTCGACTCCTTTGCATTTCGAACTCTCGGTTTCTGAAGTCTCGAAATGCGAAAGGTGCCTATTAACTTAGCCCAAGGTCACAACCGATGGACACATGGAAGTAAATCCTACACTTGGTGCGTGATTTGTACATGACAGATTTTCAACAAAAGAACCCATGAATTGGTTAGGTGAAGGTCCCGATTGGAAGACCTAGCCTACGCCAGAACCTCGTAAGAATTCGGGAAATCTATCCCTCGACAATGAAGAAGAAATAAAAAGGTGAAAAATATTAGTTCCCGTAGTGGGTATGTGACAAATTGGTATCAGAGCATGGTTACAACACTTGTCCTACTTGGGATCATGAACAGGTTGCGCAGAGACTCCATTCAGAGTACTGTTAAAAGGAGTAACTCTTTATCTTGACCTCCTCAATTAAAAGTCAAAGTTAAGAATGAAAACTCATATTGTGTATGTGCATGTGAAAAATATGACTTGTGTACTAGTTATAAATGAATATAAACATTGACTAACCACCAACATTTTTCTTTTACACACAAGCAGAAGATCAACCGCGGGAAATTATAGACATATAGAATGGTGACTCACCATGAAGTGGGGGAGGGCTCCCACAATAGAGATGAAGAGTCGGATGAAAGGAGGGTGGTAGGGACCTCTCTAGATCTAGTTGAGACCATGAGGAGCCTCATGGTTGAATTACAGAGCTGCAAGGCTCACAACGAAAGGATGATAAAAGAGCAAGAGAAGCAAACGAAAATTAATGCAATTTTACTGTAGAGCTTATCCAACATACAAAGGCAATTGCAACATGAACCTGAGACACAAAAATGTGGTCATGTTAGTGGCCACACTGAGAGGATCACCTCGAGAAAGGTCCACCCCAGAGATAAGGGAAAAGCGTCAGACGATTCTTCTGGAAAGGGAGTTGGCGACTCGGAGGGATATTCTAGCAGCAGAACTAGTTCTCATTCTTGAAGAAAATGAAAGAAGCAGAAAATTTCCAAGAGTCATAATCTCGAAAATTTCAAGAAGGCCAAACCACCCTCCTTCAACGGTGAAATAAAGAAAGGAGAGGAAGCGGAGGATTGGCTTCTTGGACTAAAGAAGTATTTCAGAGTCCATGACGTCTCAGAAAACTTGAAGGCCCAAGTAGCCACCTTCAAATTGAATGGAAAGGATTCCATTTGGTGGGAAGACCTTAAGAATGTAAAAGGGATTCATGAAGAAGACCTGTATTGGGAACAGTTTTAGAAATACTTCAGGAAGAAGTATCTATCGAAAAAATATTTCGACGAAAAGACTAAAGATTTCTATGAGCTCAAGCTGGGGAAACTCACCATCGAGGAATATGTCAACAGATTCCTCAAGTTGTTGAGGTATGTACCCTACATAAAAGCAGAAAAGGAAAAGGTGCAACGATTCATCAGTGGACTACCTAAGGACTACCAGGACATAATTGAATTTGATGAACCAAATACCCTAAAAGATACTATCCGAAAGGAAAGATATTGTTATGAACAACTTGGGCCTCAGACAAGACCTCACGAAGTCTGGAAGCAGAAGAATAGTTCAGGATTCCATAAAAGGGGGTTTAAACCCCCAAGATTTAAGGACTATAAAAAGAACTCAAGGATGAGCTTTCCAACCCAAAGTGTACACCAGTAGAACTTTCCCTCCTTGAGCGGAAATAAACTTTCTAAATCTTCCCCAGTAAAGACTGATAACCCAAAGAGAGAACCTTTGAAATGTTGGGGTTGTGGAGAAGAGCATCTACTGAGGGACTGCCCGCACCGACAACATAATAGTCGAAGAATTTACAATGTTCAAGAAGCCACCACTGTCAATAACGTGGCCGAGAGTGTGCTGCAAATTTATGTAGCCTTGGATAATAACCAAGCTGACCACCAAGCTTTAGTGGTGGAAATTGAAGGTATGATCACCAACGATCTAGTGTCTGTTCTGATTGACCCTAGTTCAAATTTGAGTTATACAACCTCTAAGACTGTTGATAAATGTAAACTACAACCACATAGAAACACCAATCCATGGTTGGTATAGTTAGCCACTAGCACCAAAAGAAGGGTAGTGAAGGTCATACCAGACTGGCAATTAATTATGGGTGAATTCCCCACCCAAGCAACCCTTAACATATTACCCCGAGGATCATATGATCTGTCGATTGGTATGGACTGGCTAGCCACCCACAAAGCCAAACTGGACTATTACCATAAAACCTTGAAATTTGTAAGCGAAGAATGAAGGATAATAACCCTTCAAGGGATCCAAAAACCTGTCTCAGTGAGACAAATATCAGCTCTGCAAATGAGAAAGTATTGCAGAAAAGGATGTCCCCTATATGCAATACAGGTGTTGAAAACAACTGAAGGTGACAAACCAAGCCTCTAAGACCACCCCACACTAAGAGAATACAGAGATGTATTTTCGGAAGAGGCACCAGGTCTACCTTCGAGAAGGGACATTGACTTCTCAATAGAACTTGCACCAGGAGTGGTGCCAGTATCTAGGACACCCTACAAGATGAGCACACTTGAGCTAGTTGAACTTAAATTACAACTAAAGGAAATGATGGACAGAGGCTATATTCAGCCCAGTGTGTCTCCATGGGGAGCACCAGTCTTGTTTGTGAAAAAGAAAGATGGTACCCTCCGACTATGTATAGATTATAGACAACTCAATAAGGTAATCATAAAGAACAAGTACCCCTTACCCAGGATCGATGACTTGTTCGATCAATTGGGAGGTGCCTCTATATTCTCGAATATTGACTTGAGATCTGGATGCCATCAAGTCTGAATCAAGGGAGAAGACATCCATAAAATTGCCTTCAGGATGAGATATGGTCACTACGAGTTTGTGGTAGTACCATTCGGATTGACCAATTCCCCTGCCACTTTTATGTGGTTGATGAACAATGTGCTCAGCAAATTCCTAGACAAATTTGTGTTTTTTTTTATTGACGACATATTAGTTTACTCCAAGAATAGAGAGGAACATGAGGAACACCTTAGGCTTGTGCTTCAAGTACTAAGAGAACATCAACTCTATGCCAAATTTAACAAGTGCGACTTTTTCCAGAAGAAAATACATTACATGGGCCATGTCCTATCTGAAGAAGGGGTAGCTGCAAGATACCAGATATATAAAATATGCAGAACAGGAACGAAATGCTAGAAATAACAGAATAACAGTAAAATATCCAGCATAATCTTCACCATACACAGAAATGATATACGAAA
>JZKD02S2348534.1:309344-323741 GCA_000966675.3 Picea glauca | reverse complement strand
CTATTAGGTCTTCTTACATCCGCCTTATTCTATTTTATTGAAAGGTCTTATTAATATTGACCTTTATTACATCCGAATACATTAATCTGCCTATGTGCGGGTTAGGACCTTAACAGTAGCAGTAGACCCTGATAAGATCAGGTCTATCATGGAATGGCCTACCCCGAAGGACGTTTCGGATATCAAATCCTTTATGGGCTTGGCAAGATACTATAGGAGATTTATAAAAGGATTCTCCAAGATTGGGAGTCCAATCACTACCCTCCAGAAGAAGGGGACAAAATTCACGTGGACACAAAAATGTGAAGAAAGATTTCAAACCTTGAAACATCTACTGACCCACGCACCCATACTGAAGATCGTTGATTTTGAAGCTAATTTTCTCGTGTGCACAGATGCCTGTAAGGAAGGGCTTAGAGGTGTCCTTCTACAATAAGGAAGTGTGGTCTTCTATGAATCCCGGAAATTGAATGAGCATGAAGTCAACTATGTGACCCATGATCTAGAGCTAGCCACCATAGTGAAAGCCTTGAAAATGTGGAGGCATTACCTTCTGGGAAGAAAATTTGTGCTTATGACATACTACTATGGATTGCGATATATGTTTGACCAACCAAATATCAATGTTAGACAAGCTAGGTGGATGGTCCTCCTCACTGAGTTTGATTTTTAAATCAAACATATTAAGGGAAAGAAAAATAGGGTGGCCAATGCCCTTAGCAGAAGCATGAAAACAATTCACCTGGCAGCGGTAAGCACCTATGAAACAAATGTCAAGGAAAGAGTCAGGAATGCATAAGAAACAAACATATTCTTCCAGACCATGACCTTGTATCTGAAGCAAGAACCCACAGGGATAAAGTATGAAGGCTATCAGATGATAGATGGAGGTCTGATAACTTATAGAAACAGATTGTACATTCCATATTGTGACGACTTGAAGAGGTTCATAATGGATGAACTACATAAAAGACCCTATACTAGTCATTCGGGATACCAAAAGATGATCACGGCCACCAGGAAACAATTCTATTGGCCTAGATTGAAGAAAGACATAGATGAGTACTTAGCCAAATGCATAGAATTCCAATAGGTAAAAGTAGAACACCGACACCCAGTAGGATTATTACAACCTCTACCAATCCCGGAATGGAAATGGGAAACCATCTCCATGGATTTCATCACCGGACTACCAACCTCGACCAAATAGAATGACGCCATCATGGTAGTGGTGGATAAATTGAGCAAGTCTGCTCATTTTATCCCCATCAAGTCGACTTGTAAGGAAATAGACATCGCCAATGTGTTCATGAAGGAGATCTTCAGACTGCATGGTATGCCAAAAGAGATCGTGTCTGACAGAGACACAAAATTTACTTCCAACTTTTGGAAATCACTGATGGCTGGTTTGGAGACCAAGTTACTATTTAGCACCACCTACCACCCTCAAACCAATGGACAGATGGAAAGGGTGAATCAAATATTAGAAGACATGCTCAGGATGCATGTAATGCATCAATCCAAAAAGTGGGAAGACTACCTACCACTAGTGGAATTCTCTTACAACAACGACTACCAAGAATCCCTGAAGATGAGTCCTTTCGAAGTCCTCTATGGTAGGTCGTGCAATACTCCAGTCAGTTGGAGTAATCCCATAAACATAGTTACTATTGGACTCGACATGTTGAAAGAAATGGAACAACAAGTGTTTCAGATAAAAAAAAAATCTAAAGGTCGCTTAGAACCGACAGAAAAGTTACGCCGACCAAAAGAGAACTCCAAGAGAGTTCAAGGCGGGAGACCACGTATGCCTCAAGGTTAGGCATAGGAAGAGTTCCTTGAATATGGGAGCATGTGCCAAGTTGGCACCTCGATATTGTGGACCTTTTGAAGTTCTAAATAGAGTGGGACTTGTAGCCTATAGGCTAGCACTTCCTCCCACAGTAAAAGCACATAATGTTTTCCATGTTTCATTATTGAAGAAATATGTACATGATTCTAATCATATAACTGACTGGTCTGTGATCCAGGTGGAACCAGAGGGATAATTCCTACCAGAACCTCAATGCATACTGGACAGAAAGGAAACACCACTCAGGAACCAAAGCATTACACAGGTCAAGGTGTAGTGGAAACATTTTGTCCCAGATGAGGCTACATGGGAAATGGAAGATGCCATGAAACAAGCATATTCGATTTTGTTTACTTCTATACCTACACGTTCTATTGATAGGTAGAACATCGAGGATGATGTTCCTTTAAAAGGGGGAGGGAATTGTAAAACCCTGTTTCCCCCAGTCTATAAAAATAACTATACTGGCCAAGAACTACGACAAACTCAAAGATTGTGAATGATTGATTTAACAAACCTTAGTATAAAAGGTTCTAGGAATGTAAATGATGTATGAATATATGTTGCATGACTGCTGAGAGGGGGATGTGCTAAAAAGAGACCACGATGGCTGATGAGAGGTGGTGGAAGGGGCCACGAGTGGTTGCGTTAACTTCCACCGAACCAAAACCATACTGGTTTGTACGTGCTCAGGAAAACCAAAGCTCATTCTTGGACCCCGAAATGAATTACCCACCCGGATGGTAGGTGGGGAGGCTCCTCAAGAGTAAATGAAGGGATGGGGAAAATCGCCCATCCATAGAAGCTCTCGGACTTAACCATCGGACAGAGAATTTCGTGCCACAAGAAACCTCGTAGGAGGAAAAAAGTGTGGAAGGGGGGGGGGGAGAGGAAGAGTAGACAAACACACACACGTGACAGGGATCACGGAAGGAGAACCAGAGGAACTCTGGGAAATACAGTGAGTCATGAGCAGAGGAGAAGGAGAGTAACCTTCATCCTAGACTTCCGACGAGCGGGAAGTAAGAGACTGAGTCTTAAAGCATCATGGTCTAGCTTGGGGATGGCTAGTGGTAAATCCGATGGGAGTCGTTGAGCCTATGGTTGGGTGGAAATGAGCACCCCTTGCAACAATTGCATTACACTTGGTGTTTTCTGATAAGTGTTTATTCTCTGTAATTTAAATTGAATATTCCTGGAATGCATGCTCATGGTTGTACACTCATAAATGGTTTCTGTATAGAAATGTCTGCCTGGTGTTTTGATCGAAAATGGTGGATGCATGCTTATACTTGCATGACCATATTCGGTTTATATATATATATATATATATGTGTGTGTGTGTGTGTGTGTGTGTGTGTGTGTGTGTATGTATATGTATATGTATATGTATATATTGAACAAGTTCAGATTTCGAGTCTGCCCTCGAGAGAATTGTCCCCTGCACTTAACTCACACGATGTCTTGGTTGGATTTCCCAGAAGGCACCTCCTTCTGGGAAGGTTCCCTCACTATTCCAGATTCGTAGTGAGTTCCTTGAAAGGACTACCATTTAATTAAATATCTAAGCTTACCTCACCCCTATCACAGAGTTCATAGCTCGATAAGTTAAGAAGGCCTTCCAATCATGTCCCCAAGCCTGGTAATAATTACCCAAGGATCCGTTGAAAGATTTTACGGTCTAAGTCCGGAGACCTTGCACCAACAAGAATGGTTCCCTTAGAGTCTTGGCGTTTCGATGTTTCGACAACTAGGAAACCCAAGGGTCAGTTCCCTTGTACTCGTCAATCGCAAAATCCCGAAGTATGAAACCTCAAAAAGGTCTAGCGTGGATAAGTCTTGGTGTTTTGGTGTTTCGAAAACCAGGAAACCCAAGGGTCAGTTCCCTTGTACTCACCAATTGCGAAATCCCAAAGTACAAAACCCTGAAAAGGTCTAGCATGGATAAGTCTTGGTGTTTCGGTGTTTCAACTCCCAAGAAACTCAGATGTGAGACTTCTCATTATTGCACATCATGAAATCCCAACTTGTGAAACCCCGAAACGAGCATAGCATATATACATGAGCTTCGGAGTTTCAGCTCCCGAGAAACTCAGATGTGAGACCTCTTGTCATCGCTCATTGTGAAATCCCGACTTGCGAAACCTCGAAGTGAGTTTAGTGGATACATGAGCTTCGGAGTTTCGGCTCTCGGGAAACTCAGATATGAGACCTCTTGTCATCGCACATCGCGAAATCCCGACTTGTGAAACCCCGAAGTGAGTTTAGTGGATATATGAGCTTCAGAGTTTAAGCTCTCGAATATCCTAGATGCGAGGCCCCTCATCCTCGCATATCGCGAAATCCCGATGTGAGAAACCTTGAAATGGTATGGCATGTCTAGAGTTTGGTATTTCGGCATTTTGGCACCCAGGATACCCAAGGGAAAACCCCTTTTCTTAGCATATCACGAACTCTCGACTCGTGAAACCCCAAAATGAGCCTGGTAGATATATGGTCTTTGGTGTTGCGGCACCCTGGAAACCGAAGGGTATGAACACTCATCTTCATACATCACGAAATCCCGGTACGCGAAAGTCCCAGTAGGTCATATCCCGGAGCAGTCTTGGTGTGAATAGGATTTCGGGTTTCAGGGTGTCGAAGGACTCGATTCCTTTGCATTTCGAACTCCCGGTTTCTGAAGTCCCGAAATGTGAAAGGTGCCTCTTGACTTAGCCTGGGGTCACAAATGATGGACACATGGAAGTAAATCCTACACTTGGTGCGTGAATTGTACATGATGGATTTTCAACAAAAGAACCCATGAATTGGTTGGGTGAAGGTCCCGATTGGAAGAGCTAGCCTACGCCAAAACCTCGTAAGAATTCGGGAACTCTATCCCTCGACAATGAAGAAGAAATAAAAAGGAGAAAAATATTAGTTCCCATAGTGGGTATGTGACATAGATTACATGGATCGATTTTGTTTCCAAAAGAACATCTTAGTATGTAGGAGCCAAATAACTTGGAGGCTACGACTTATACATATTGGAGCATTTTCATTCTTTGGGCATTCCAAGACTACAACTTGATATAAATTGTATAGAGAGATCAATGATGATTTTGAGAACATCTGGTCCAAACAACGAAGACATGCCTGTAATTTCACGAGAAATATTGCAGGGTAATGCACAAGAAGAACAAGTTGAACTTGTTAGATGCTTTGAAGAAGTTATATATCCAAAAAAATAAGTAAAATCATCTACACGAGCTCTCAAAAGGGAACTTTGGTGGAACTAAGATGATTTTATTTAGATGCATTTAATATGGCTTACAAGGGATTTGTTTACCAGAGTTGAACACTCTTATAATTTCCATTTTCGAACCAAAACCTGTGGAAATGTTCATGGTTTTGTATGACCAACGTAGCAGTAGATATAGTGGTTCATAAGAAGTTCTAGCATGAAGAACATTTATAAAGTGATGAACACAAAATATGTAG
The DNA here is from genome assembly GCA_000966675.3 of Picea glauca. Taxonomy (NCBI): domain Eukaryota; kingdom Viridiplantae; phylum Streptophyta; class Pinopsida; order Pinales; family Pinaceae; genus Picea; species Picea glauca. The sequence continues at coordinate 318,409 of JZKD02S2348534.1, read as the reverse complement.
AGTAAATATTTGATAAGGAAATCAATCCATGAATAGAATGTGTTGGACCGAATTAATGGCTTTTGTCCCTCTATTTTTCACATGGCATTTCTTTATTCAAAGGTCGAAACCTGTCTCTAAGACTTCAACTGGAGTCCAACAAAAACAGGCTTGGTGCAATATTTATTTTTATAGGGTTACTTCCTTACTCAGGTTGTTGAAGGTATATAGGTAGATAAAGTTGGTAGTCAATTTCCACTATTCTTACAAATAGCTGCAAGAGTTTCATGATGATAAATATGAAGGTTTTGGGTTGCAAGAAAAAGAAGTGTGTTGTCTGTTTGGAAGGAAAAGTTTCAAAATTCATGATTTTTTGTGATGGATGTAAGTGATCGTTTCATGGTGATTGTAGTGGGGTGGATTGGAAGTTAAGACAGTTAAGAAAAAATATTTTGTAGCGAGCTACTCCATGCTACGAAAGTGCTAAAGGAGTTGTTTTTGTAGTGAGTTTCACCTGGTCGTTGCGAAACCACACAATAAGTCTATGGCATAGCCTATTCAACTTCCAACTAGTATGAATGTGTCAAGTCATGATGAGGATTAAAAGGACCAACTATTTTGTCATCAGAACATGTATCACAAAGCGTTTTGCATGCATTAACTCACCTAGAGAAGATACTAGAAAATAAGAGTTGGTTATCTTTACTATTGTAATATTTTGTAACAAACTCCTAGGATAAGGGGAATCCTATGTAACTACTTGATATTGAATTCCTTAGAGTAGGGATGAAGGATATAGTATATATCCGAGTTTGTTTAGTGACGAAATTTTGGGTCCATAGACCCGAGAGAGAACTTGAGTAGGAAGAAATCTTTGTTTGCTCATTGGTAAGCCTGAGGTAATTTCATGATGTAATCATCTCTTCCATTAGAGATTCTTGAAAGTTGTGTTGTTAGCTTATGAATTGTTCCACTTTATGTTTTTCTTCTCTTTTATTCTATTTTCCATCACATAAATCTTTGTCTGATAACTCATCTTAAATTCATTTGATCTACATAATGATTATGATTCCATGCCCAATCAAATATTATTAATCTGCAATTAGTTTGTTGCCCTCTTCTTTCTTGATTAGTCTTGTTGATCCACCTACTAAAATCAATTTAACTATTCAGATTATGATGGGTATTGGGCTTATACTTATATCAGTGTAAGGGTAACGTCTAGTGCTAACATTTTTGGAGTCGTTGTCGGGGAACAAAAACACAAAGATATCCTCCCTGGGTCATATGACAAAGGCTATGACCAATGCTTGATGGTGAACAAGTGTTGGTGAAATAAAAGACTGCGTCTTTCACTTGGCGACTCCACACATTTGAAGAAATTATTGGTGATTCAAATGAAGTTACAAGACTCCTCTGAAGAATGAGCTCAGGCACAAAAATGAAAGGAAGAAACATTAAGTCCGGGTATCAAGTTATAAGTTTCTTTTAGGAACTTATCTTTTTTTTGGTCATCTCTTTCTTGTAGTTTCCTTCACATATCAGGAGAATCATCCTTTTCTTTGTTTACTCTGATGATCATAAACCCTCATTTGTATATCTCTCTTTGGAAGAAGAATGTTTGCATTCTTCTCGCATTATTGATGTTGACCCTATTCCTTCATCTAAAATACATGAGAAAGATGATGTGCATATACTCATATATCCTGAACCTGATCATTCTTGTCATTGTGTAGATAATAAATATGATCCATTACCCTTTGTCGTTTCTACTGAAACTTGCAATCAACCCATTGAACCTTAATTTCAGCTCACCGAAGTTCATTCTAGAATTATAGAGAAAATTTTTAATCCTTTAAGGATGCCATATTGCCTCCATCCTTACCGTAACAATTTTATTGAGTATCTTCCTCAGTTTGCTAGAGAAGACCATTTCACAATTGAGAAACACTTTGGATCTTTTCATAATGTCATTGATAATTTTGAAAGTGTACATGAGGATGTAGCTATGAGATTATTCTGCAAATCCTTATTTGGAGATACTGCATTATGGTTCATAAATTTGGAAGGCTGTTCTATTGATTCATGGGATGATTTTCATTGTGCATTTTTTAGATATTTGGGTGAGAACAAATCCCTTGATCAATACTTGACATATTTTTATGGTTTAAGAAGAGGGGAAAATGAAATTGTCACATAGTAAAATAGGAGGTTTTAAAACTTTTATCTCAGCATGCCTAAAGATATTCATCCATTTGAAGTTGCTACCATGGTACAATATTCAATAGCACAACACCTCGATATATTCTTTTGTCAAAGAGAAAGAGATTCATTATCATTACATTAGATGTTTTCATATGCAGAAGATATTGAGAACAAACTTCGAGCTTCTGGAAAGCTCTTAGATCAAGTTTGTGATGAAAATTTGGGTCAGGAACAACCATATGAAGAACACACATCAGATCAGAGTTTTCATGTATCATTTTTTAGATTCATGTTATTCCCCAAATCTTAATCTAAATCGTTCATGGTTTTTTTGTTGTTAAAGATCTAGAAAATTTATATAAGAATGATGATTTTTTATGTACATAAGAGAAATTTTCTAGTTGGGAACATGAGACTTATTATGATGATGATTTCCATGAAGATGATTTTGTAGCAGGTTATAATCCACGTGTTGAGGATAAAAACATTCTTGTACCAAAGCATCTTACTATTTATATTGGAAATTAGCAACCCTTGTTTGTTTGTGATGACATCCAGGATCATATGTTCTCAAGCTTTGATCAGGGATTGTTATTGCATGATCAAATAAATTTGGTTGCTCCTGATTGTCATGAAATGAATTATTCCCAAGAGCTATTTTTTAAGGAACAAGGAGGTCACCTCTTTCTCAACAAAAGAGAGTTTATGCAGTGGAATTCATCTCTTCTGGATCAACATGTTTTTGCTCTTGATTTTGAAGCAAAAAATATACAGAGACAATCCAATCTCCAACCGGAACAACAAGAAGAGGCATTCCTTTATGAATTTCATGACCCTATAGCTTATTATTTGGATTCTTTAAACAATGAAGAAGTCAAGCAATTCTTGTTTAGTGGGTTTTCATTTTGCTATCCTTATAAATTGCACTTTTATATGCCATGGATTTCTTCATTTTTCCAATCAAAATCAAGAGTCCCATCAGCTAATAAGTTCCTTGCATGGTTACATTGGAAAAGTGATTTCACGTGATCTAAAAAAACTGATTTAGTTAGTGTAGGACTATGAATGAATAATCTCAACACATGTTTCAGGTTTTCAATTTGAGTTCGTTTGCAGTGTGCTTTCCAGATTATATTTTTAGTTTTTAATAAATGAGTAGAGGTGCTCTCAAGCCTTGAACATGTCACATTTGTTGCATACGATGACTAAAGTGCATGATGGTTAGCTACAAGTTTCATACTTTCAAGAATGGAAAAGGAATTGGTCTGCATTTTTACAATCTCACATGGATCATGCTATCCCCCAACGAAATAGATCATTTCTTAGCACCTGTAGTTTCAATTTTTATTGCAAATAAACAAATTTCAAGTCTTCAATCATGAAGCTATTTGTTGGCTGCATCGTTCATCAAGTCAAAATCTTGGGTACTTTGGAAAAAAAATAAGATTCATTTGGTAAACAACGAAATAGATCATTTCTTAGCACCTGTAGTTTCAATTTTTATTGCAAATGAGCAAATTTCAAGTCTTCAACCATGAAGCTATTTGTTGGCTGCATCGTTCATCAAGTCAAAATCTTGGGTCCTTTGGAAAAAAAATAAGATTCATTTGGTAAAAAAATTGGTTTCACAAGTCCTTTTGGTTCTCGAGTTTATATGAAAGGGTTTTAGTTATTTTTATTGTTTTTGGAAAAAATTATTGGGCCCGAGGCCCAAACTCCAAGTCCACAAGTCAAGCACATGAGAGTTGCACCATATCAAAGCCCATCGCACAAGGCAGTGCACACAAGTGCAAGTCACATGGAGGAGGAGACATTGGTGCATATAAACAGTTAAACATATTTTTCTCTCATGCATGTAGAAGTAACCCCACTACGCAGCAAGGAACAAATGCCTAGGTAAGGAAGGGATGCACCATCAACCGTGGACCATTCGAAAACCAAAGAAAGTTTCAGTATTTATTAAACAAATTCCAGAGATATTTATTATTAATCTAGCTGTCAAGTGGAAAATTGGGTGAAGAAAGAGAGAGTAAAGGTTGAAATGTTGATCAAAACTTAGAAAGTGCATTAAAACTATGTTATGCAAAAATATATCAGAACAACATCAAAACAGTGAAGGTGTCGAGCGTTCAAGTTAGACCCAAGAAAGAGAGTCCATGTGAACGCCAAGTCACCGGTTTAAAACGCCATCTTCCATATTGGCAATTACTAAGACAACCAAATTTCCATATCGTGGGAGAATACATTTTATTACAGTTTTACCATGCCATCAAATCAAATATCAAAGAATTGATGCCATATCGCATGAATAAAGACGAGCCACAATGGCAGATATGAAAATAAATTGGGCAGTTCTTTGAGATTATATCATCACCACTCCATTTGAAAATAAGAGAACTTGGAGACGACTGCCAGGAATGTCCACTGATGGCCATTAGCAGGCCTCGATATCTCATACTATCAGCTCAAATCAAGCCATTACCAGATTACATGGACCGATTTTGTTTCCAAAGAACCTCTTAATTTGTAGGACCCAAATAACTTGGAGGTTACATCTTATACAGATTGGAGAATTTTCATGCTTCGGGCATTCCAGGACTGAAAATTGATATAAATTGTATAGAGAGATCAGTGACGATTTTGAGAATATTTGGTCCAAACAATGAAGACATGCCTGGAATTTCATGAGAAATACTACAGGATAATGCAGAGGAAGAACACGTTGAACTTGTTAGACGCTCTAAAGAAGTTCTAGATCTAAAAATAAAAGCAAAATCATCTACATGAGCTCTCAAAAGGGAACTTTGGTGGCACTAATATGTGTTGATTCAGATGAATTTAAGATGGTTTACAAGGGCTTTGTTTACCAGAGTTGAACACTCTTATAGTTTCTATTTTCGAACCAAAACCTGTGGAAATATTTAGGGTTTTGTATGACCAACCTATCAGTAGATATAGTGCTTCATATAAAGTGTCACCATGAAGACCATTTAGAAATTTATGAACTAGAAATATGCAGAGTAAATATTTGAGAAGGAAATCAATCCATGAATAGAATGTGTTGGACCAACTTAATTTCTTTTGTCCCTCTAATTTTCACATTCCATTTCTTTATTGAAATCGAGAAACCTGTCTTGAAGACTTCAACTAGAGTCCAACAACAGTACGCTTGGTGCAGTATTTATTTTTATAGGGTTACTTCCTTACTCAGGTTGTTGGAGATATATAGGCAGATAAAGTTGGTATTCAATTTCCATTATTCTTACACCAATAGCTGCAAGAGTTGCATGATTATAAATCTGAAGGTTTTGGGCTACAAAAAAAAGTGTGTTGTCTGTTTGGAAGAAAAAGATTCAAATTTAATGATTTGTTGTGATGGACGTAAAAGATCATTTCATGGATTGTATTGGGGGTGGAAAGGAAGTTAAGGCAATCAAGAACAAATATTTCACAGTGAGTTTCTCCACGCTGCGAAAGTGATGAAGGAGTTATTTTTGTATCGAGTTTCACCTGGTCGCAGGGAAACCACACACTCAGTCTATGTCAGAGCCTATTCAACTTCCAAATAAGATGAAGGTGTCAAGTCATCACGAGGATTCGAAGGACCAGATATTTTGTCATCAGATCATGTAGCTTGAAGTGTTTTGCATGTATTAACTCACCTAGAGAAGATACTAGAAAATAGGAGTTGGTTATGTTTACTATTGTAATATTTTGTAATAAACTCCTAGGATAAGGGGAATCCTATGTAACTACTTGATATCGAATTCTTTAGAGTAGGGATTAATGATAGATTTTATATTCGAGTTTGTTTAGTGATGAAAGGTTGGGTCCAAAGACTCGAGAGAGAACTTGAGTAGGAAGAAATATGTGCGTGCTCATTGGTAAGCCCGAAGGAATTTCATGATGTAATCATCTCTCCCATTAGAGATTCTTGAAAGTTGTGTTCTCAGCTTATGAACTATTATGCTTTATGTTTTTCTTCTCCTTTCTTCTATTTGAGATCAAATATATTTATGTCCTCCTTTCTTCTATTTGAGATCAAATATATTTATGTCTGATAACTCATCTTAATTTTCTTTGATCTACATAATGATTATAAATACATGCCTAATGGAATATTATTAATATGCAATTAGTTTTCTGCCCTCTTCTTTCTTGATTAGTCTTATTGATCCACCTGCTAAACTCGATTTAACTATTCATATTCTGATGGGTATTGGGCTTATCCTTATGGCAGTATAAGGGTAACATCTAGTGCTAAAAGTTTTCGTGCCGTTGTCTAGGAGAGGACACACAAAGATATCTTCCCTAGGATGTATGACAAAGACTATGACCAACGCTTGATTGTGAACAAGTGTTGCTGAAAGAATAGATTGCATATTTCACTTCGTGACTCCACACATTTTAAGAACTTGTTGGTGATTCAAATCGAGGTACAAAACTCCACCGAAGAACGAGATCAAACATAAAAATGAAAGGAAGACACAATAAGTCCAGGTATCAATTATAAGTTTCTTATATTTTTGTCAGCGCTTTCTTGTATTTTCCTTCACATATTAGGAGAATCATCCTTTTCTTTTTTTACTCTCATGATCATAAACCTTCATTTCTATATCCCTCTTTGGAAGAAGAAGGTCTGCATTCTTCTTGAATGATTGATGTTGACCCTATTCCTTCATCTGAAACACATGAGAAATATGATGTGCATATACTCATACATCCTAAACCTCATTATTCTTGTCATTATGTAGATAATAAAGATGATCCATTACCTTCTACCATTTTTTCTGAAACTTGCAATCATCCTGTTGAACCTTAATTTCAGCCCACTGAAGTTCAGTCTAGAATTATAGAGAAACGTTTTAAACCTTTAAGGATGTCATATTGCCTCCATCCTTACCCTCCCAATTTTATTGAGTATCTTCCTCAATTTACTAGAGAAGACCATATCACAGTTGAGAAACACTTAGGAGATTTTCAGAATGTCAATGATAATTTCGAAATTGTACATGAGGATGTAGCTATGAGGTTATTCTACAAATCCTTATTTGGAGATGTTGCATTATGGTTCAAAAATTTGGAAGATTGTTCTATTGGTTCATGGAATGATTTTCATTGTGCATTTTTTAGATATTGGGGTGAGAACAAATCCTTTGATCAATACTTGACAGATTCTTATGCTTTAAGAAGAGAGAAAAATGAAGTTGTCACCCAGTTCAACAAGAGATTTTACAAAATTTATTTTATCATGCCTAAATATATTCATCCATATGAAGTTGTTACCTTGCTACATTATTCATTAGCACAACACCTAGATCTATTCCTTTATTTAAGAGAAAGAAGGTCATTATGATTACACTAGATGTTTTCATATGAAGAAGAGATTGAGAACAATCTTTGAGATTGTGCAAAGCTCTTAGATCAAGTTTATGATGAAGATTTGGGTTAGGAACAAGCATATGAACAACATACATCAGATTTGAATTTTCATGTATCATTTTTAGATTCATTTTAATCCCCAAATCTTAATGTAAATCATTCATATTTTTGTTTTTGTTAAAGATCTAGAACATTTATATAAGAATGATGATTTTTCATGTACATAAGAGAAATTTTCTAGTTGGGAACATGACACTTATTATGATGATGATTTCCATGAAGATGATTTTGCAACAGGTTATAATCAACGTTTTAAGGAGCAAAAAGTTGTTGTTTCAAAGCGTCTTACTATTTATATTGGAAATCAACAACCCTTGTTTGTTTGTGACGGCAACCAGGATCATATGTTCTCAAGATTTGATCAGGGATTTTTATTGCATGATCAAAGAAATTTGGTTGCCCCTCATTGTCATGAAATGAATTATGACCAAGTGCTATTGTTTAAGGAACAAGGAGGTCACCTCTTTCTCAGAAAAGTAGATTTTACGCAGTGGCAGTCATCTCTTCTGGAACAACATGTTTTTTCTCTTGATTTTGAAGAAAAAAATATATAGAGACAGTCCAATCTCCAATTGGAAAAACAAGAAGAGGTATTCCTTTATGACTTTCATGACCCTATAGATTATTATCTAGAGTCTCTAAACAATGCAAATGTAAAACAATTATTTTTTAGTGGAAGTTCATTCTACTATCCTTATAAACTGCAATTTTATATGTCATTGATTTCTTCATTTTTTCAATCCAAATAAAGAGTCCTACCAGCTAATAAGTTCCTTGCATGGTTACATTGGAAAAGTGAGTTCACATGATGTAAAACAACTGACTTGGATAGTGTAGGAGTGAGCATGAATAATCTTGACACACTAGCATTCAAGTTTTTAGTTTGAGTTGTTTGTAGTGTTCTTTCCATATTGTATTTTCAGTTTTTAGTAAATGTGCAGAGGTGCTTTCAAGGCTTGAACATGATTGATTTTCCACATAGGATGACTGTTGTTGTTCCAGAGTTTGTGTTTTAAGGCTATAAAACACACCGTCTAGGCATCCATAAGAAAAATAAGTCTTTTGAAATAAGGAACAAAGAAAATCAAATCAGAGTTGGTTTCTCAATTGTCTCTGTCTTTCTTCCCTTTGATCTTGGATAGTTATGTCCCGTTCTATTGCTGCCCACRATTGTTCTAATTCGGTTMTGTTTCTGGCGGTTTGCAGGATAGTATTAAAGAGGTTCAATGCAATACTAGTTTGGTCTTGTAAACCTATGGCCACGTTCGGTTGTCGAGCGTTTGGGACTGTCATAGATGGTTAATTTTTTATAATTTTCATAAAAGTTTTTTTGTGAGTTTGTCGCTTCAGATGTTCAGGTCAGATATTAAATGAACAACTTTAAAACTCGAAATAGAAAATAATGACACAAGCAGGCCGTTTCCTGGTTCAGTGATAAT
>JZKD02S2348534.1:293909-309334 GCA_000966675.3 Picea glauca | reverse complement strand
ATTAGCTTATAATCAGACTCTCATTAAGGATTGATTTAGATCGGGGATCGGGAAATCGGAAAAAACGATGTTAAGTTTACTTGTTCATTCGAACAGCGAAATGCGATTTTCCGATGTGATTAATTTAACGGTTAAGACTGATTTTTTAAATGAGAATTAGGAAAATAATGGATTAATAGAAGATTAGTGTATCGGGAAATCGGAGGTCGGGAGATCGGGATTTCTAATGTGTATTGAAATTTGTTATTATCTAACCGCGGACTCCGATATCCCGATATGATTTTAGAGAAAACTTCGAATTTTATCATTGTGATTCATTAGAATATTATTTGAGAAAGTATTGGAACATTCATTGATTAATTTTCAATCGTTCTTTTTCCAAGAATAAGCCTCAAGTGTATTTCAAATTCATTAGATCTGAAAATCTTTAATAGTGCAAAGACTCCAGGATAACAAAAAATTTGTTCAAAAAAAACAAAATTTAAGTTATGTTTCAACAACTGTAGTGCATGATGGTCAGCTGAATGTTTCATACTTTCAAGAATGGATAAGGAATTGGTCTCCATTATTGGCAGCTTGCAGGGAGTATTCCATCCCCAATGGAGTCTATGTTAGCACATAAATTTGTTTTATCATATTTGGTCATTTTGCAGCGCTATTGAACTTTTGCAGCGTTAGTTTTGAAGCGCCAACGAACTAGATCATTTCATAGAACCTGCAGTTTCAATTGTAATGAAAGAGGAAAAATTCCAATTCTTCCACCATGAAGTTAGTTTTTGGTTGCATCGTTCATCAAGTCAAAATCTTGGGTCCTTTGGAAAAAAATTAAGATTCTTTTGGTAAAAATTTGGTTTCACAAGTCCTTTTGGTTCTCGGGTTTATATGAAAGGGTTTTAATTATTTTTGGAAAACTTCTCGAGTTTATATGAAGGGGTTTTAATTATTTTTATTATTTTTGGAAAAACTTATTAGGCCCAAGGCCTAATCTCCAAGTCCATAAGCCAAGCACTTGAGAGGTACACCATTTCAAAGCCCATCGCACAAGGCAACGCACACAGCTACAAGTCACATGGAGGAGGATACCACAAGGAGATTCTTTTTAGCACTATGCATCGAATAAGTAATGAAACAATGGTGCATATAAAAAATTAAACTTGTTGTTCTCTCATGCATGTGATTTTAACCCCACTATGTAGCAAGGAACAAATTCCTAGGTAATGAAGGGATGCATCATCAACCGTGGATTGTTCGAGAGCCAAAGAAAGTTCTAGTATTTATTAGACAAATGCTAGATATATTTATTATTCATCCAGCTGTCAAGTGAGAAATTGTGTGAAGAAAGAGAGAGTAAAGGTGGAAATGGTGATCAAAACTTAGAAAGTGCATTAAAACTATGTTATGCAAAAATCTAATAGAACATTGTCAAAACAGTGAAGGTGTTGAGCATTCAAGTTAGACCCAATGAACGCCAAGTCGCTAGTTTAAAATGCCATATTCCATACTACCAATTACTAACACAACCAAATTTCTAGAACATGGTAGAATACATTTCATTACAGTTTTACCACGCCATCAAATCAAATCTCAAAGAATTGATGCCAGATCGCAAGAATAAAGATGAGCCACAATGGCAACTATGGAAAGACATTGGGCAGTTCTTTGAGATTATATCATCGCCACTCCATTTGAAAAGTAGAGAACCTAGAGACGACTTCTAGGAATGTCACGATAAATACTGTAGGGTAATGTAGAGGAAGAACAATTTGAACTTGTTAGACGCTCTGAAGAAATTTTAGATGCAAAGACATAAGTAAAATCATCTACACGAGATCTCAAAAGGGAAATTTGGTGGCACTAAGATGTGTTGATTCAGATGCATTTAAGATGGTTTATAAGGGATTTTTTTAGTAGAGTTGAACACTCTTATAGTTTCCAATTTTTAACCAAAACATGTGGCAATATTCAGTTTTTGGTATGACCATTGTATCAGTAGATATAATGGTTCATATAAAGTGCCAACATGAAGAACATTTAGAAAGTGATGAACTGGAAATATGCATAGTAAATCTTTGAGAAGGAAATAAATCCATGAATAGAATGTGTTGGACCAAATTAATGTCTTTTGTCCCCCTAATTTTCACATACCATTTCTTTATTCAAAGGTCGAAACTTGTCTTCAAGACTCCGACTCTAGTCCAACAACAATAGGCTTGGTGCAATATTTATTTTTATAGGGTTACTTCCTTACTCAGGTTGTTGGAGGTATATAGGTAGATAATGTTGGTAGTCGATTTACACTATTCTTAAACTAATAGCTGCAAGAGTTGCATGATGATAAATCTGAAGGTTTTGGGATGGAAAAAAAAGAAATGTGTTGTCTATTTGGAAGGAAAAGTTTCAAAATTGATTATTTGTTGTGATGGGTGTAAGCGATCATTTCATGGTGATTGTATTAGGGTGGAAAGGAAATTAAGACAATCAAGAACATATATTTCGTAGCGAGCTACTCCAGGTTGTGAAAGTGTTGAAGGGGTTCTTTTTGGAGCGAGTTTCACCTGTTCGCTATGAAACCACACAATTAGTCTATGTCAGAGCCTATTCAACTTCCACCTGTTACCCATGATTTTGGTCATCTTGATGGTGTATTGATGATGGTGTACTCAGGCTCCTAATAAGAACTTTCTAATGAGAAAAGTGGCATTCATCTCTTCCCAGAAAACATATTTTTGAAGAGAGTTCGCAGGTTGCTTATATCCTAGGGATTCTCGCAGGTTGCCTTCATCTAGGGTGCGAACTTCTTGCACTGCACTATATATCTAGGGTGTGAACTTGTTCTCAAGCTTGGAAAAAGATGAGGTCTCGATGGTTCTAGAAGGGAATCTTCTAGAGAATGGGTTGGCATTCGAATGGTTATCATTTTATTGGTTTCCCTAATTTGGTGGGATCATTCTCATCCAAGTAACCATCTCATCCTCTCCTATATATTGATGGGATTCTCATGGAAAAGGTTAAGCAAGATTGATTGGAGAATTGGTGAAGGAATTGTGTGAAGGACCTATCTTGAACAGGAACTTGGAGACTCTAGCAAGTCTATCAAGAGAAGTTGGATCTTCTTCATGCAAGGATCGAGCAAGTGTGTGTGTTGGAACCAAGAGTCACCGAAAGTAAGCTTGCGACATCAATGCGATCAGGTTGTATCTTCTACTTTCGATTAATATGATACAGTGGCATGTCTTTTTCCCATAAAGTCATTCTTACTTTATTGTGTAATTCCTTGATCATACACATAAGTTGACAATTGAATATATTTTGCTATTTTCACTTTGGTTGGTTTGTGTTGTCTTGGTCTTGACCTCATGAGAGCACCAGAGCGAAGTGGGAGAAACAAAGACCCTAGGAAGCGATACAAAGGTATGCCACTTGTTCCTCTTTACTAGCTAATTCAATGGTCATAACTTAGGGAAAGAGTCATGTCATGTCCTGTTTTGTTCTAGATCCAGGTGGATCTAGGGAGATCTATTAGTGTCCGCACCTACCGATTAGTCCGATAACAAAATTGGCGACTCCACTGGGGAAGCAACCCGATTTCTTTGTGGTTTTTGGTGTTTTTCCTTGTCCATTTTCTCTTGCCTTACCTTTCTCCATTTATATTAATATCTGAGTCTTCAGGACACCCTAATAGACCCTCTCGGTCCAGAAATCCCTTCAATTTTTTTTTCTTTTTCCAAAAATTTGCATAGTTTCAGGCATTCTCGCACTGAACCCCATAGTGGCCTGCGAGAATACTTTGCGTTCGCACTTTGCTTTTAATTCCAGTGTGAGGTTCTCGCACTCTTCTCAAAGATAGCCTGCGAGAATGACCCATTCTCGCACTGTGCAATACTGGTAGCCTGCAAACCCTCTTTTAAAATTTTTGGATTTAAGATTTTTGCATGTTCATCTGCCCAGATCAGTATAGGTGTCTGAAAAGAACTTATTGGACCATTGGTTGATGTTTTCTTGTCTTCGGATTTTGTGCACGATCAGTCTTCGGAAATCAAAGGCTCTTCATGTCCATCTTTTTCTCGACTTTCATCTCTTGAGTTTTCTTGGCAAAGATATACTCTCTGATTTTGGAATCTGAGTGCTTGTTTGGTTAAGAACCGATGATCGGTTTGAAAGTTGGGATTCTTTCTCTTTCTCATTTGCTCATTATTTGGAAGATTACTTTTCTCATGCAATTGAAAAGACTAGTTTGGTCTGCTTGTCATTTTTGTTTCCATTGAAAGATTGGCTTGGGTTTTTGTTTATTGCTTGTTCATTAGTCTTTGGTTTTCCTCACTTTCACCATCATGGTGTAGATCCTTTTTGAAAAGTAAAAAACATTTTTCTTTCAAAAGCATTTTCGTCTTTGAAAATATTGAAAATCAATTGTTGAAATTATTGAAAAAGAACCAATAGAGAATTGTCATTATTGCATGATTTGTTGAGATTGCATTTCAAAGAAAATTGTGTATCGTAGTTCAAGATTGTTCTGGAAAATTTCTCTTTCTCTCCCGTACATAGGATTGATCGAACGAAAATTGATATACTTCATTCCTATCTACGCATTGTTGGGTCAGAGTCTCACACAACATCAATTTCATCTCTGTTTCCTTTGAGTAACAACAGCCATTAATAACATTGCACAAATTTTAAAATTTAACTAGTAACTCTTTTCTAGGGCTCTATTACACCAACGTTTAGCTAGGCTAGCGCTTTGGAATAGGTAGAGAGATACACTCTCCAAAGCACAAAAAACACAATAGCATCTTTTGTTAAGGAGTGTCAAATTTCATTTACAACATTTTGTCCTGGGAAACCCTTCTCACACAAGGGTCAAACCCGAGGTCACATTGATATTGATAGAGTTACTCACCCTACTTTGTTGCTATCGGTGTAGAGATTGCACGTATTACGGGGGTCACTTGGAGGTATACCCACAATGATGAGTGGAAGCCTCTTGAGTTGATTTCGGGCTAGATACCCTGCCCTTGCATGTGGATCGGACTATCGACTGTCCCCCCAGGCTTTATCATTATCGGAGGTAACCTTAGTGGCCTATCTTCTTAGGGTCTTACACAAGGTGACTATGAAGGGGAAAGTCTTCACGGTACCTGGAATCGACGTTGGCCAAACTCACTCGGGCTCCTTGGAGGGTATACCCATGATTATGTGTGGGAGCTTGCACTAGGGTGTAAGTCTGTTAAGCAGGTCGTGAGCGTAACTTTTCCACCCTAGCCCAGCCCCTTCTCGTCTCATTGTTGCGATGTTGGATTTCATCACCAACTAGTGACTTTGGAATTAGAAGGTCTTGTTTGCTTGGTATTGTTTCCTAGATTTTGTTTACTATCGCGTGTTGTTTGTTTACCCAAGTTGACCATAAGATTTTCTTCGTAAGTTTGTAACGCGTTCACAATAGATCCTCCACGTCGTTCACGTAGAATGCAGGGTTTATATCCAAAGCATCTAGAAGGTTCTCAACCCCTACCTACAAGCTCACCTGAGGGTTCTCCTCAACAGAGTGAAGTCCAAGACGTTACCACTCCACAAGTGGAACGAACCGTCTCTCTAGAACATTTCTAAATTACCAATACTCGAGAGGACTTTCAAGTTCACCCTGATTCTGAGAGATAGATTATGCGAGTGAATTCTTCTGGAGACTTAGTTGTTGTGTCTTCTGGATCACCGATTAGACCCTTTCCAGGAATAGAGGGCCAAGATCCTTTTTGGTCTATGGGCATTTTTAGAAGGGACCTTTTTGGTGCAGGATCAGGCGTTGAAATCACCGTCTCACCTGTGCTCCCCGAAACCTCTAACCCAGACACAATACCTTTTACTACTGCCTATTATTTTCCTGGTACGAACGCCCCATGATCTTACCACATCTTGACCATACCTATAGAAATGGTCCATTACATAGATACTACGAGTATTCACACCAGGATTACCATGGTTAGTCAAGCCCCCATCGGCACGTCGCTCTTGCCCAGTGTCACCCCGACACTACCACTTGGGTATCATGCATTGCATGCTTCTATTCCCACTCCTACGCAAACCCCATCCAACACTCCTGGTGGTCCCTCTTCTTCTGGGCACTCTCTTCTTGGTTTCATTTTGACACTTCCTCAACCCCCTTTTGGAGGACCTTTCTTGTCCTCTACTAGCAGCATTAATCCTAGTGGCACTATTCCGTCATTCACACCAAATTACCATATTCCTGTTGGTGGACAATTTTGCCAAGAATGTTTGACTCAACCCCCCCTTGGTGGGAAAATTCCTATTGGAATGCAAATCCCGATTGGAACACAACCCCCAATTGACACACTGCCTCTAATTGGAACACAACCCGCGATTGGAGGACAACCCCCACCGACCCCACCTTATGGACAAAACATACCTCCATCCTTGGCCCAGTATTGGAATCATCTGATACAACATACTCCTCAATCGACTGGGGGGAAACAGCTTCCAGCTGCATCTGTTATACCCCCTAGTATAGGCCAACCATATCCAGGTACGTCAAATCCTATTTGGGCTCAAATGCTCAAACTCACATCCCTGTTCAAGGATACAATCCCATGAGCTACTTTCCGCTACAACCACCACCGAATCTGCCTGGGTCTTCACATTATATGAAGACTGCTTATGGTTTTACTGGTTTGCCAATGGGGCTTCCTCCCCAAAGCCACCAGTACCCGCATGTGAATCGACAGTTACCCTTCTTGGCCACTTTGGATCTCCTGGACTTGTCAATGATTTTAAAAGATCCAATTCGTCACTCTCCCCAATGGCTCGCTATACCAGCCAAGCTACCATCAGACATCCCTAAATTCGACGGTAAAGCGGGAGAGGACCCGAACAATCACATCATGACTTTTCAACTCTGGTGCTCATCCAACTCGTTCATGGATGACTCTATTCATTTACATCTTTTTCAATGGACCCTCACAGGTTCTGCTACGAAGTGGTATATAGAATTACCATGAGGTTTCTTTGCTGACTTCAACACCCTAGCTATGGATTTCCTCACCCACTACCAGTTACCGATCCGTTATGAAATGGGGACCGATATTTTGAGTTCTTTCAAACAAAACAAAGCCACTAATATATCCGACCACATTCATGAGTGGCGACAGAGACGATGTCTCATCAAACTCGAACTTCCTGATCAGTTGCTGGCAGAGTGGTTCAAAAAATAATTTGTGAACGACATCATTCGTGACATCTCCATGGGTGGAGTGGTCACGGAAGAGCAGGCCATAAGTCGTGCTCAATACCTTGACCTTGTTTACTCACAAATGGGTACCCTTTATGACTTACTACCTGGCGCACCTCGTCCTTCCACTTCCGCCACTTCAACTACTCCAACTGCTTCTCATGTAGCCGATGGTGTGATTGGCACTTTCCATGCCCAATCACATTTCGCCTCAAGCACCAACCCCAAACCTGCTTCTTCTAATGTTAAAAATGCTCCGTCTCCTGCCCCTCCCACTAACAAGACTTCTGAGATAAATGTGGTTCAATCTACCCCAGCCGGTAAAAACAAATCCAAAAAGGGAAGGGGTAAGAATAAGGAGGGAAAAATACTTCTCAAGCAGAGCGAACCAAAACTCCACTTGTTGACGATAGGGATAAGCGAAAACCTTGATATCATTGTCTTATCTGTGGTGATGATCACTACATGAAGGATTTTCCACGATGCGCCGAGGTCACTAAGTTCCTTCAAGGAACCCCAAAACCACCAGCTTCAGCCATTTTGTCCCAACCCTTCCCGTCTCAACAACAGGCCAATTGGTCATTCATGACCAACCCTCCCCTTATACTACATCCTATGTATTGATGTGTACTGGCGATTCAAATAAGAACGACATTGCACTCACCACTCGTGCCAAATATTATTCTCCCTCTAAATAGAAGGTTGATGACCCACCTCCTTCATTGGTACAACCCTCTCCCACGACTCCACCTACCAATGGTCCTCTTCATCTCGAACGACCGAGCCTTGACACAGTTCTTCGACCTACCCCAAAGGGCATCATTCGGAAATTGGCTTTCAATCATCATGCTCATGCTGCCCAGAACTACAACATTGTTGAAGATTTGACCCAAGCACCTTCTCCGATGTCAGCCCTCAAAGTCCTTCGAAGTTGTCCCACACAACCGAAGGCACTGTTGAAAGATATCGGTGGAATCGACCCAACAGACACAAATTTAATAATTTTTGACTTGGAAGATCACATTCCAAGGTCACCCCCTCAACTTGCGTTCCAAATCCAAGTGATTGTCTCTGAAAAAAAAATTTGTCGAACCGTTATCAATGAGGGTGCCTCAACGTGTGTCATGTCTCTTACCTGCTGGAAATCCATTAGCTCTCCCTCTTTGAATGAATCCCAGAACACTCTCAAAGCCTTCAATGGCTTCGGTTTTAAACCCTATGATGTCCTTCCTTCATTTCCAATCACGCTAGAAGAAAAAATGGTCCAAGTCAAAGTGGAAGTCTTTGACACTCCTCTCGATTACAATCTTCTACATGGCCACAGCTAGATCGATTCCATGCACGTAGTTGTGTCGACTCTTTTTCGTGTGGTACGTTTCCCACATCATGGAAAGGTAGTCATCGTCGACCAATTAGCCTTCTTTAACTCGGATACCTGTACTGGCAACATACCATTCATCACTAAAACCCCACCGGGTTATGAGAACGTCGATGCAGGCCTTCTCAAAGACTCTTCGTTAATGGGTACTTTCCCCATTCCACCACCCGATGTTCCACACTCGTTCGTTGCTTCAGTCAACATGATCTCCACATCGATTCATGGAACTCCTATGTCTCACGACCCATGGATGGTACCTGACCCTGGATATCATCTTCATTACGGTGAGGAAATGTCGTTAAGTCTGGTCGAATCCGCCTATCAGGCCATTCAATCGGCAACCCCTTCTACCCCCTCTCTTGGTGAGTTATCTCTAGATCCTTTCCATGTCATTTTTCCCATAGACGAGATGATCATGTCTGTTATGGAGGACACCCCTTGGGACGATGGACATCATCGTTCCATTCTCTTCCTGGAGCAACATACCATCGAGAACTACCAACGGATCTCGACCCCGTCAATCATTGTCGTCATCTCAATCGTTCCCAAGTCCACACACGATGTGTTTTCTGAAGGGAACTTAAGCAATATCTCACCCACTATTCCCTTCGACATATCCATCAAACCTGGAATTGTTGAAAATGTGCATATCATAGCTTCATGTTCCCCTGATGAAATCGTCACCTACACGTCCCTTTTGAAAGAGTTTTGTGACATCTTTGCCTGGAGCTACGAAAAAATGTCGAGTATTGACCACGACATTGTGATACATGAGATCAAGACATACCCCGATGCTAAACCCATATGGCAATGCCTTCGTCCAGTTCACCCACATAAAGCGGTTGCTATCAAGATCGAAGTCGAGAAACTTCTCAAAGCCGACTTTATTTACCCGATGGCCCTCACTGATTGGGTTTCCAATCTTGTCTCAATCAACAAGAAATAAGGCACAATCCATGTATGCATTGATTATTGGGATATTAACAAAGCTTGTCCCAAAGACAACTTTCCTACCCCCTTCGTCGATCAGATTGTCGACGATTGCGTCGGAAGTGAAATCTTCTCTCTGATGGATCATTTCTTCAAGTATAATCAAATCAACATTGTTCCCAAGGATCAACATAAGACTGATTTTATTTTTCCTTGGGGAAATTTTGCCTATCGAAAACTCCCTTTCGGTCTCAAGAACGCTGGCGCAACTTTTCAACGCACTATGTCTTATGCCTTCCATGATATCAAGCACATCATGAAACCATATCTAGATGATTTACCCGCTCATTCTATGCACCGAGTCGATCTTCCAATCCACCTCTGAGCCATTTTCGTCCACTGTCGATTTTACCGCATACGCATGAGTCCTCACAAGTGTGTTTTTTGCGTGGAATCTGGCCGACTTCTAGAATTTATTGTTTCACATCAAGGGATCAGGGTAGATACTTTAAAGGTCGAGGCAACCATTAATCTCCCTCCTCCTTATACACTTCTCCAGTTACAAAGTTTTCAAGGGAAAGCAAAATTTCTTTGTCGTTTCATCCCGAACTACATCGAGATAACTCATGGATTTATGTGGCTCCTAAAAAAGGGGTCTGAATTCATATGGGATACCATCGCAAACAAAGCCTTCGAAGCTTTGAAGTTGTTCCTGACACGTGCTCCGCTTCTCTTTCCCCCTGATTACAGTCGCGATTATTTCCTCTACCTTGCAGCCTTGGATTACACAATTGGTATGGTTCTCGTCCAAGAGGATGATTCTAACGATGAACATGTTATCTATTACTTGAGTCAAAATCTAACGCCTACCGAAACCAAGTATTTACATGTCAAAAAATTGGCCTTGGCAGCCATCCAAGAAGTTCAACGCTTCCGGCATTATATCCTCTCTTGCAAGACTACAATGATTTCTAATTGCAACCCTATGTAACACATTCTCACCCGTCAATTACTAGGGGGAAAATACTCCAAATGGATCGCGATACTCCAGGAGTTTGACTTGGAATTCGAATGAGCCAAGTCCAAGAAGTCCTTAGTGTTTGCTGAGTTGATATGCAACTTTCCCTATTCTGAAACGGAAAATGTACCAGCCGATTCATTACCTAATGAATCCCTTTTCCTCATTAGTTCTGATGATCTTTGGTATAGCGATATCATCATATATCTCCAAACCCATACTTTCCAACCAAATTTTTCTAGTACTGACCGACGTCGAATATGCTACCAAGCCCGTCAATATATTATCCTCGGGGATACTCTTTATCATCCTAGGATTGACTCAGTTGTTCGACACTGCCTCACGTTCGACGAAGTCGAGAGAGACTTAAATGACTGCCATTCTAGAGCCTGTGGTGGTCATATGTCCGGGTATGCTACTACCCATAATATCTTACGAGCAGGGTATTTTTGGCCTTCTTTATTTAACGACTACATAATCGCCATCCAAAAATGCCATGTTTTCCAGACCTATAATCATAAGATACGGTCCCATCCCGCTCCTCTTCACCCTGTGGTCTCCGTTGGTCCCTTTGCGAAATGGGGCATCGATTTCATGACATGTCACCCCCACTCAGCCGGGGGGCATGGATACATTATTGTAGCCGTAGATCACTTTATGAAATGGGCTGAGGTGATGCCGACATTCGAAAAAACTGGAAAGACTGCAGCATTATTCATTTTTAATCACATCATAGCTCATTTTTGTGTTCCCCAGGCTATCTTCATTGATCATGGTAGCCACTTTAGAAACTTCATGATGTTCGAACTCACTGAAAACTTGGGTCTTTGCCATGAAAACTCAACGCCCTATTACCCACAAGCCAACGGCCAAGTCGAAGCAATTAACAAAGTTCTCATAACTATGCTCTGACGAATGATAGGGATTCACAAAACAAGTTGGTACACAATGTTGTTTTCGGCATTGTGGGCTTACCGGACATCCGTCAAGTCCGCTACTGAGTTTACACCTTTTCGGTTAGTCTATGGTTTGGAAGCCATTCTCCCGATCGAATGCGAGATACCCTCTTTAAAACTAGTTGTTGAACTCCTACCAAACACTTCTGCTGAGGAAGAATGTCTATTGTATCTTATGTGATTAGACGAAACTCGACGCGATGCTACCCTAGTCATAGAAGATAAAAAAAAACATGTCAAGGCCCAATATGACAAACATGTCAAACCTCACATTTTCTCTGAAGGAGATCTCATTCTCCTTTATGAACAAGATCAAGATATGCTAGGAGCTGGAAAATTCGAAACCATGTAGTGAGGTCCTTATATCGTTAGATGAGTTTTGGAAAAAGGGGCTTATGAGTTAGTAGATTACGATTGTATCCCTTTTAGTGAACCCAGAAATGGGTTGTACTTAAAGAAGTACTATGCATAAGATCACTTGTGCACGAGTACCTGCATTTTTATTGTATCATACTTCTTGTGTGTTACTGTAGCCTGCTTTTGTCGTTATCTGGTCTCTACCCTTATGTGACGTTGTGTTTGATTTCCAGATGTTGGAGTCTTCGCTACCCTACATTGGCTTCGCTAATGGCACTAGCCGTAGTACTCAGAACCTTGCTTCCGCTGCATGGGCAATTTACGCCCCTACAAATGAGCTTGTCTCTTTATGAGGTGTGTGCCTTGGCCATGCGACCAACAATATTGCAGAGTATAGCGTCATTATCGAATTGTTGATTGATGCTATCTCACTCAGAATCCATCATTTGGTTGTGCAACTCGATTCACAGCTCGTAGTACTACAGTTAAGTAATGTCTATACTATTCGAAGTCCTACTTTGTTACGGGTGTATTTGTGAATTCACCTCTTGGAATGTTATTTTGATTATATTGAATATCAACATATTCCTAGATGTCTAAATACATTAACTGATGCATTAGCTAACTATGTATTAGACATACATTTGGATCATTTATAAATCAATCACATCAATTTTTCACACAACACAAGATAAACCGGTAGAAGCCGTATGTATATATAACGATCAAAAAAGTTTTTACAAAAAGTTCCGTCCAAGGACCAAAATTTCAAAATATAAATCTCATAGCTTCCATAAAGTGACATCATGGATGACGTTTACGGTAACACACGACTGCCCGGGAAACCCTACGAAGCAGTCGGCCAATGGAATCTGACACTCCTACTGTATGACGTTGATAACGTCGTGGAACCTCTCCAAGGGGCATGTCCAGAATGTTTGTTGTCAAACCCTCTAGGTTTTGTTCCACCGCTTCATAATCTTTGGCATCCCATCATGGCACTGGAGCCACCTCTCCTCGTCACTAAATAAGAGAAGTACGAGGAGGTTGGTAAGGTCCCATGTATGTGTCATCAAAAATTATTTTGTATTTAGACCTTGGACAAACATAAAAAACATTTGCATATGATAAAATTCACAAAAACATTTAAAAGGAAACATGTGTACTTCTTACCAAGATCCCCCCACTGAGGACCCTCAGGTAGGACCAAGTCCAGATCTGCTTAGAAGTCCAACCCGATATAGGCATAATTATCAACCATCAACATCTGTGGTCGCAACCAATCGAAGAAGGAAACATTATATTTGATAATTGGTCCAGATACGTGTTGGGCCATGAGCTAACACCACCTCAACATTCTTGGATCTGTTGGATCTAGTAAACCCCATTCAACTTGTAGACTTAGCAAGGGAACCCTCTCAAGAAAGAAGGACACCAAAAAATATCCGTATCCGAATTTCTTCAGGTCACCTTGCCTTCATTTGGTCAACTGCCTCTTCATGCTACGAAGCACTGCGTATACCTAGTTAAAAACTCGAGGCTCAGTAGACTCTATGGAATAGTGAAAGTATCTCTGGAGAGCCATGTGAGGAGCAGCACTCCCAGCCATACGAGCAATGGTGAACAAAATAGTGTGAAAGGGTCAAATCCTGCACTCCCCAAATGGCTACTTTCCCTTTGCTCCTCTCTACCTCTGGAACATAGTGCAAATGACAATACTCACTCATGGGCATCCCACCACCTCTGCTACCAGTCAGGATCACATGGTACCCATGTCGTGATAGTCCTATCAAGAAGTAAATTTCCTCGATATCCAAGGACAATGTGTGGACCCCTACATGGAATATTTGCTGGTCGGGATCTCACATATGCACTAGGTACTCCAATAACCTAACTTGGGCCCTCATACCCAGGATACGAAAGAATTTCAGGAGACCACAGTCTCGTAAAGCAGAAATAGTGGCCAGATGATTCCCAACAATGGCATCATCTTCTTCATGCTCTCTTTCACGCCATTCTAGAACCACGGTGATAGATAAATACCTGCTTAAGAAGCATAAGAAGAAAGTTAGTAACTCTATTCAACACTTGGTATTTTTTTCATTGAGAAAAACTTTAAACAATTTTCCACTTTGGGGTTCTTGCAGGTGCTTGTGGGGTCACCTACGAGGATGAGGCATTCTCGCAGGCCCCATGTGGCTGGCCTGCGAGAATGGCTGAGCACAACTTTAACCCCCCAAAAAAACTCAAAACTATGATTTTTGCCAATGAAAATGAAAAATAAAACCATGAAAAGATAGAGGACAAGGAGCTTACCTCACTGTCGGAGACGGTTCGTCGAATGGATGCTCGTAACTCCCGCAATCGAGCACCAAAATTCAAGGGAAAAAGAGGGGTTTTGGACTCAAATATTGGTAAAGTTAAAATGACTATGCTAATAAGAAATTTTACCCCTTTATATTTACTTTTACCATTTGTTATTGGATTTTATAATTGTTTATTTATTAAAACCTAATGCCTAATACCCTTATGAATGCGACTTTTGCAGACGTAACGACCTCGATGTTCATGCACAGGGATGTAGATACTTTTTTTTTTCTTCATCGCATGTTTTGTTTGTTTTTTATGGTTTTTGTACAAAACCTCAAACTTGGTCTTTGTCCGTTCTCACGCTTGAAAATACATGAGAACGCGACCAAGCACACTTTTATCGCTTTTTCAGGCTCAACAAGGTTATATGAAAAAGGAACCCCCCTGGAGTCCTCTTTAATCTCTTTTCAGACTCTCTAAACATGAAAAGATTGTTGAGCGACCTTGCTATTTTCACGCTCGTTAAAGTATTTGAAGAAAGCATCTGTTGGGCGATAATTTATCTCTTTTTCGGTCTCATTAGACTATTTTACGAAAAAAGAACTGAGAGAGTTCTCTTTTAAGTGTTTTTCCAGACTCTATAATCATGAAAAACCTTCGAGTTTTCTATCTTTGGACTCGTTAAACAAACATCGATAGGCCCGTAATGGGACCGAACCACTCCTTCCTAGGGTTCGTTAAACATAGCTTGCGTAAAAATAAAGAGGTACTCGCTAGAAATGGTGGGGGAAAATTTGGGAAAGGGATATGTTCTCGTATTCATATTAATTGGCAGTAAGTGTCGCTCTTGAACATGACACCCCCCTATTCATTATTTGAAGCCAGTTTGGGAAATCCACTTGTCTCTCATTCGATTTGCTTCAAGGTCATACCCTGCATCGTCTCTAAGTCAATTTTGTCAAATCATTGGTCGTGTCATTCATATGTTCAAGAGAAGATCATCTGAAACCTCTATTGAGTCGACCATCTGTAGTTTTCCATTCTCTCTGTGTCGGCCTTCCCTGTGTCTAGTCCAACTTACATCATAATCTGTTTCACCTTCAAAATCTGTTACTCATTTCATTTCATTGATGGGGGATACATCAAGGCCCTCTTGTGACAAGTTTTGTTCTGTCGACTCCAGCTCATTATCCAGAAGCAAGACTTAGAAATTCTTTGGTACCTTGGAACTTGCATTCC
>JZKD02S2348534.1:282883-293859 GCA_000966675.3 Picea glauca | reverse complement strand
GGCATTTGAATGGTTATCATTTTACTGGTTTCCCTGATTTGGTGGGATCATTCTCATCCAAGTAACCATATCATCCTCTCCTATATATTGATGGGATTCTCATGGAAAAGGTTAATAAAGATTGATTGGAGAATTGGTGAAGGAATTGTGTGAAGGACCTAGCTTGAATAGGAACCTGGAGACTCTAGCAAGTCTATCAAGAGGAGTTGGATCTTCTTCATGCAAGGATCTAGCAAGTGTGTGTGTTGGAACCAAGAGTCACCGAAATGAATCTTGCAACATCAAGGCGATCAGGTTGTATCTTCTACTTTCGATTAATATGATACAGTGACATGTCTTTTTCCCATAAAATCATTCTTACTTTATTGTGTAATTCCTTGATCATACACATAAGTTGACGATTGAATATATTTTGCTATTTTCACTTTGGTTGGTTTGTGTTGTCTTGGTCTTGACCTCACGAGAGCGCTGGAGTGAAGGGGGAGCAACAAATACCCTAGGAAGCGATACAAAGGTATGTCACTTGTTCCTCTTTACTAGCTAATTCAATGGTCATAACTTAGGGAAAGAGTCATGTCATGTCCTGTTTTGTTCTAGATCCAAGTGGATCTAGGGAGATCTGTTAATGTCTACACCTGCCTATTATTATGATAACACCAGCTAAGATGAATGTGTCAAGTCATCATGAGGATTCGAAGGACCAACTATTTTGTCATCAAATCATGTATCTCAAAGTGTTTTGCATGCATTAACTCATCTAGACAATATACTAGAAAATAGGAGTTGGTTATGTTTAATGTTGTAATATTTTGTAACAAACTCCTAGGATAAGGGGAATCTTATGTAACTACTTGATATTGAATTCCTTATATTAGGGATGAAGGGTAGACTATATATCCGATTTTTTTTAGTGATGAAAGGTTGGTTCTAGAGACAGGTTGGTTCTAGAGACTCGAGAGAGAACTTGAGTAGGAAAAAATATGTGTGTGCTCATTGGTAAGACTGAGGGCATTTCATGATGTAATCATATCTTCCATTAGAGATTATTTAAATTTGTGTTTTCATCTTATGAAATGTTCCTATTTTCATTCCTTTTATATCTTCTTTCTTGAATAAACTACAGACTTTGATGATCAGTGCCTACCTTTGATTTATAGAATCTTTAGCAGCAAAGGATCTGTTGTGACTTGCCTATTAACCATTGTTTTTGTTCGAGTACCTTTCATTAACTTTTGCAAAGAGAATCTATGTTGGGTGAATGTTTTTCTTTATGTTTTTCTTATCCTTTCTTATATTCTCCATAACACATATTTTTTTTCTGATAACTCATCTTAATTTCCTTTGATCTACAGAATGATTATGACTCCATTCTCAATGGAATATTATTAATATACAATTAGTTCGATGCCCTCTCCTTTCTTGATTAATGTTGATGATCCAGTTACTAAACTCAATTCAACTATTCAGATTCTGATGGGTACTAGGATTATCCTTATAGCAATCTAAGGGTAACTTCTAGTGCTAACAAGACCTTTGGTGAGATGCCAATGTTGGGATATTTGGTGAGATTTCAATATCAATTACCTATACGAGAGATCAATATTGGACCTAACAAAGAAGGGGTTTTTCTAGTGTCAGGAGTATATAAGAAGAGAATGAATTTTTCTTACATGAGAGTGAAGAGATATAATAGGTTGGGTGAAGAGATTTCATCCAAGTGTTGATCCAGAGAGGGTTGGATAAAAAAGGACCATGATTTAATATATTGGATATGTGGATAAGAAATTCCATCTAGAGATCATATAGGTCAAGGAGAAGAGAGAGAATACACAACCACAGGTGGGTTTTAGATGATAGAAGCCAAAGGAAAAGGATCCATCATAGAAAAGTGTTTGTATAGGTTTTTCATACATGTACACGGTTTATAGTGGAGATAGTCACATATCTATGTAGGTCAACTAAATTGAATCATGTATACCTCGAAAAGTGTGTTGCTCAAGGGTTGTACAACAGAGCAGACTTGGTCATGTTTTTATGTAGTTGTATTTCTTTTAGTGGGTTCTTTTTCCTTGTTATCAGAGCCCTGATTTGACCATAATAAAATCATCTTGGAACTAGTTTTCCCTCAAGGGTTTTTCCAGGGGTATTTTACCCAAATATATTGGTGTCTTGTGTGTGAGATTTTGGTTTCCTAGTTTATTCTTTTGTTGCATTTTTAGTTTATTACTTAATTGTGCTTTTAGTAGATAAAGTGATTTTATTTTGAGCTAATTGTTGGGTGCTAGGTAGGGGAATATCAACATGGTATTATAGGATACCAAGGGTTGTTGGATATTTTTCAACATGGTATCAGAGCTAGGGATGTGAAGGAAGGAAACCAAGAGCATAGGTATCAACAATTGCAAGAATATCTATAACCAAGAGTAGGGATCATTTTCAGGATCTAAATCTATATTAAAATGAAGAAACCTGGGCTAATATTACTAGTCCTTAATATAAAAAATGTAAAATGTTTAGCGATAGTTTTGTAAAATTATTCAAATTTCTAAAATTTTTATATAGTTTCTATAAAATTTGGTGATTTTTAAGGTAAAATAATTTTATTCTATGGAAGTTGGGTGAAATTTTTCTAGAAAAAATGGAAATTGGCGAATTGTTTTTTGGAAAAACCATGGAAAAATAGTCCATTGGAGAAATTTATCCCCTAAAATCATCTCTGACCAAGAGGCGGGTATCAAAGGATAGATTTCAAGGAAGTTGCAATACTGAGGCAGAACAAGTGTTTTTTTCCATTTGTATGGAGGTGTATGCGGGTCACAATTGTGATAGTAGCTTACATACGCGACTTGCAGTAGTGATAGTCAAGTAGAGGGTCATACAGGGACAATATAGAGGCAATTTAAGCTAGGTGTTTTTATGAGCATTGGTAGGAGGTTGGGCAGTCAACAAGAAGATCTCAGATAGGTGGATAATGAATCTCATCTAGATATTTAAGCCACATGAGAGCACATAGGAGAAAGATGAACTTTTCTCATGTTCCCGAGTCATACACTTCAGAGAAAAGATGGACTTTTTCTCAAGTGCTTGAGCCACGAATCACATTGAATTAAGGGGATCTCGGATGGGTGAAGAAGGATGTTCATACATATATTAGAGGATAATAGATATATTGGATTCAATGACTCATATATGGAGAAAACAAGTTTGTAGGGAAAGTTTCAAGGAAAGGATGAAAGGGGAAGAAAGGGAGATAACAACCAACCAACAAGATCGAAGGATTGATCCTGAGGTTTGTAAGGCTTAGATATTTTCTTATTTGTATTCCTTAGGAGAACCATTATCCTAGGATGGGAGCCTATAAAAGGATCCAAGGGGATCTTGGATCATGGATCAATGTTATATGACAGGAGCACGAGAGGTGTTGGAGAGCTTCATAGAGCCTAAATCAGAGATGCATGTGGAACTTGGTATGAGGACCAAGCATGTAGTAAATGGATATGGAATAGTATTGTTTTAGTTGGATATAGGAGAGACATTGAGAGTGAAAAATGTGTTATGGGTGCCATAACTCAAGAGGAGTGTGATATCAGTTTCAGTGATTGAGAAGAAGGGATTTGACAGATGGAAAGGAATTGATCAAGCCTAGAGGATCTAGATAAAAAAAAGTAGTTGTATTTGGATTTAGAGAGAGAAACTTGTATAGGATAAAGGGCCAGCCTATGCAAGCAATGGTGAGAAACAGGGTGATAGAGAACAGGGAGCAAGATGATTCAAAGATTGAGTAGCTCAAAGAGATTCAACCTTCAGGTTCTTGTGGGAATGATTAACCTTCCAAGTCTTTCGATAAGGAATCTATTGGAGATACTTCACACACACCTAAGATTTCTTTTTCCTAAGGTTTTCCCTATGTTTATTAGTCATTATTCAGTATCATGTAGTTTAGGGAGAATATTCCTTTTCCTACATTATAGAAGAATATTATCTTCAGTTCACACTTCAGTTTGATCAATTGAGTGGAGTCTTAATACCACATTGGTTTCATCACCATGCAACATTGGATCATCACATGCTAATGTGCATTGTCCTTGGGATTATCACCAAACTAGCGCATTACTCATGATTCCTTGATATCCTCCTCACTTCACTTTATTTCAGTCAGTTAACTGAAGACTAAGAGACTTTTGAACTCATACTAGGTGGCAGTTAACTCCCATAACTGTCAGTGTGTGTTCAGATCACTTTAGACCACCACAATGGCACATTGGATTCTCCTCCAATGCACATTAGTTGAGTTATGCAGAGTATATCATGTGTAAATTATTATTCATTCATTCTGTTAATACAATTATTTTATTCTCTCTCTCTCTATATCATTTCCATATTTTCTCTTTTCTCTGCAAATTGTGTATGTATTCTTTCTAGCTATATCTTATCTGTGTACGATCATCCATATTTACATGGCATCAGAGCTAAGATATTGCTAGGACAATGACTGTAATTCCCCTAGGACGAACCCAATTGTAAATGTAAATGTAAATGTACTTAAGTTGGTGAGGTTTTTGATATAATGTTTGTATGGACCTTCCATGGTATAGTGCACACATGTACTATGAAAGTAAAATGATGAAATGTGGACATTCCAGGATACCGCACACAACAAACTTATGTGTGCACAATTTTGAGGCCAGGGAAATTTTTTGTATATGTTGTGTTTTATAGGCTAGTGAGCCAATTTTTATATGCTAGGAGGCGTATGTTTTGACTTAGGCCAGAGAGCCTGGATTCTAAAGGCCAGTGGGCCTATTTTTGTATATATCTCATCATTAATATAATACATTGTTACATGTAAACTGACCATGATAAAAGAGTATGGGGGACTAAACTCCACTAGTTAGGGAAAGGGGGGGCTAAAAGTTAAGGAAAAGGGCTAAGCTAGGGAGCTTAAGCCAAAAAGAGATATTATATTAATATTCCTTAAAGTATAAATTATGGATAATTATTTTATCCTATGTTCTAAGGATGGGGACAAGTGGTCCAAAGTAGCTCTCAACATGACAAGTATCAAGTTGGGGACATGCATACATATAGCTTGGACTTAGTTCATTTTCATATCATTCCATCATCATTCACTCACTCATTGAGATATCCTTCGTACCTTTATGTTACTATCAATGTACCTGAACCAATACCATACCCATACCTGTACCTAGTTGTATTAGGAGCTCGACTAAAGAAGAGGGTTGTCAGGCCTGTGGGAGACTGAAGAGGTGGGTTGTCGGGCCCATGAGAAATTTCTCTTTAGGTGAGATAATTGTTGGGAATTTATTCCCGGAGGTGGTAAACTGAAAATACAAGGCTCTGATACTTCTTGTCTGGCCTGTTGTTGAAGCCCTGAAAGGGAAGTGGGGCATTTGAGGGGTTGTTGAGCAGAGAAGGGGAAGACTTCTTGGGGTGGGACAAGAATGTGGGGAATGAGGGAATACATGATATTAGTTTGAGTTGGCACCTGTTATGGAGTCTTTCATGTTGCTTGAGATACATTATCCTGGTTAGGAATCCCTTTACCCGGGTGGATTTTAGTCCCATCTTGGGGGTGCCCACTGCTGAGAGTGATGAGTAGTGTGGTATAAGTATGGGAGGTTCATGGAAGGTCTTCACGTAGTTGGTGATATTATTACCAAGATAAA
This sequence comes from Picea glauca, assembly GCA_000966675.3. Taxonomy (NCBI): domain Eukaryota; kingdom Viridiplantae; phylum Streptophyta; class Pinopsida; order Pinales; family Pinaceae; genus Picea; species Picea glauca. The sequence goes on along the minus strand of JZKD02S2348534.1, from coordinate 288,172 downwards.
TGTCAATTGTGTGTTAATTTATATGTTGCATTATTAATTATGTGTTTATTTTTATGGTTTATACCTGTGTTTATATTTATGGGTATTTCCTGTCTATGTTGCACGTATATGTTTACTGTTATTTACGTATGACTCTATGCATTTACTGAATGTATTTGTCTTTTTTAAGTTATATATATAAATTTCCGCAAGAGTTTTTGTGTGTATATGTTTTGATTTGCATACAGTTCGAATTTTTTTATGTGGCATAACCTAGTTGGATGTTGGGGATGTTACAAAGACATACTAGATTCTTTTTGCAGGTACCGAAGATCGAAGACCATGGGAAAAATGGAATTTCCAAAAGAATTCATTCTTACACTGTACAATTTCTTTGCATGGAAGGACAATATGATAATTCATCTTCTAAGCAGAGGATTATACAGGTTAACCATGGACATAGAGACCGAACCCACATTAGCCATAGAAAAATCCAAGTATCTGAATTAGATGGATGAATTGTTTGGAACTATTTGCAGTCTCATTTCTCCCAAGATCCTCTTTTAGATATCCTCTTGTAAAATTCCCATTGAATTCTAGACCACCACGGAAGGAACTTTTGGATAATAGGATGAGATGAGGGGACATATACTCAAGGTGGAATTGCTCACTTTGAATCCAAAAACCTTCAATAATCTCCAATATTTTTTTTCCAAATATAAGGATTTATTGTCGCAACTCAAGGATTGCGGGGTTGATAAATCTAAGGAGGAGAAACAAATGGTTCTTACCATTCTCTCCAAACTTGGTCTGGAATAATCAGTGTTTGTATAAACATTTCATTAAGTTAGGCTCGCCTATGGAGCTACCTAGAAAATGCCTTCTCTTGAGGTCTTTATTGAGTCTCTGAAGAAAGAGAAGAACAAGCTCATCAACATGGGAAAAATCGAAGGCCCAAAGGTGGATGCACTTGTTGTGCAAGATGGTAGCCGTCACCGAGATAATAAATCTAGAACCCAATACAAAACAAAGGCACATGCAAATCCAAAGAAGGAAGGGTACTCAAAACCCTTCAACGATTCCTCTGGATCCAAAGGTGGAAAGGGCAGAAAAGGAAAGAAATGCACTTACCGCCACAAAGGATTCCATTTAGAATAGGAATGTATGTAGAAAAATATAGATCAAATGGCCCAAATACTTCAACAAAAAAACCTTGGAGATCGCATCCCTGAGGGTGCCAAGAAGAAGAATCCAGAAGATCAAAATCCCAAGAAAGGTAATTCTATCCATGATTTGATTGCTATCAAATCCTGTCCTAATGCTTGGATTGTAGATTCAGGAGAATCACACAACATGGAAACAAAAAAAGAAGTCTACTCTTCATTGGATGTATGCAAAGGTCCTCCTATTCTTATGGGGGATAAATCACAGGTCGAGGCCACTGGAAAAGGGTAATTGAACTCACAAACAAAATCTTTGAGAATGTGCTACACATTCCCAAACTCTCCGTCAATATTCTCTTTGTGTATTAGATGAAAAACTTTGGCACCAGAAAGAGAGTAATATTCACACCTGATGATGTGGATATCTTTGACATGCAAACCAATTCCAAATTTTCTACTGGTGAGGTAAATCATTAATCCAGACTCTAAACATTTTCTGAATTTATTGAACCAAATTCTACATTACTACTTACCCATGCTGATGAAAGCAGTAGGATATGGCACAAAAGGTTCAATCATTTAAATTTTAGATATATGCAACAACTTAGTAAGCAGGTAATGGTTGATGGTCTACCTGACATCTACTTATCCAAGCGAATTTGTGAGGGATGTGTTCTTGGAAAACACCCTCAAGAGAACAATGACAAAGGAAAGATTCAGAAGACTTCCCTTCCTTTGAATATGATCCATAGTGATATCATGGGCCCTTTTACACATCCATTAATTAGTAAATCAAGGTACATGCTAATTTTTGTTGATGATTTCTCACGCGTCACATGGACTTTATTTCTCAGGAAAAAATATGAGGTCTTTCAACACCTCAAAGATTTCAAAGCCTTTGTTGAGACACAGTCAGGAAAGAAGATTAAATTCCTCTGAATAGATAATTAGGGGGAGTTTGTCAACCATGATATATATAATCTTTGTCTTGAGGTCGGGATTCATTTATGACACATGGTTCCTTATACTCCGCAGCAAAACATAGTGGTTGAGAAGAAAAATAGATCCTTGAAAGAGATGGCATCATGCATTCTGCATGCAAAGTCACTTCCATAGAGATTATGGGTTGAAGAAATTAATTGTGCAAACTACATCCAAAATAGATATTCCCATAGATTTTTCAAGGATGAAAACCCCATCGAGGCTTGTGTTATAACCCTAAGTTGCACCATACAAGCTTACCTGGAAACAGGCCATCTCAGATTCCTTCTTTTCCAAAACACTGCTAAACAAATATTCTTAAAAACACTTTTTATAAAGGCCCACACACCCTGCTCTATTACTGCATGTGTTTCGATGCTCGCTGACCCAAAACAACCTGCATGTACCTACAAAAGCACGAAAAAAGGAAAGTTGTCGATGGAACACACAGCTTTGGGTGAGTTAATTGAACCTTCTGGCCATGCATGGCCGAGGGTTCATCCAAATGCATAGCTTCTTCTAGCCTATAAAAGAAGGGATAGGGGTCCCATTTGGGAGGAGGAGAATAATAGTAAAGAAACTCTACCAATTCACATTCCCATTGTCCCAACCCCTTAGCCATCCTTGTGCAAGAAGAGATACAGAGCAAAGAAGTTGGAGGACAATTAAAGAGGAGCCCAGGATCAGGTTCACGAAGAGGTGGCCGGTCTCGACATTGTAAGTTGATTCATTAAAATTAATAAAGAAATGATTTTCCCATCCCACTATATGTGTTCTTCATAGTTTATTGCTTGTTAATCTGTTTGAATCTGTAACTTATTAATCTGTAGGTAAAATGCATGTATAGTTTGTTCCTGGTTTTGTATGCAGGTCAGCCTTGGGAGGAGAGATGGTAACAAGCGATCAAGCGTGAAGAAGGATCAACGTCGAATGCCCGAAACAAGTTATGTTCATCTAACCATGTATTTGCTTGAAAGAAATGGGGATTAGATCTGGGACGACGATAGAAAGTAGGATTCTTTCAGTCTCATCTGCATGCATAATATAACCCTAAATGCTAGTCCATAGGGGGATTTCCCACGACAACAGAATTGGCGACTCCACTGGGGAAATTCTCTAGGGTTCCTGGGAATATTTTTGGGTATTTAAAAAAAAAAAAAAAACTAGTTTCCTTTCCTGTTTTTGAAGTTTCTGCAAAGTCTAAGCTAACAGAGATTCTGGTCTTCCATACCAGTCATCTTTGTTTCTTTGCTGGACTGTAATTTTTTTTCTAAGACCCACAGAGGTACATGTGGCCTGTATAAGGCTTGCACGCGTGTACCCGTACCCTACATTCTTACAGCCCGCGTGTAAACGCTAGCTGAAGAAGTAACAATAGCATGTATGATTCCAGAAAATTTTTGAGGCAATCATCCTCTTCCCTGTCAGAATTAGTCATTCTCAGGGGTTTTCTGGAACTCTTTCTAGTCTTTGTTGTTTTCATTCTATAGCTTAGGTTTCACCTCAGATTGGTTTGTTCTATGAATTGTTCCTTGCATTGTTTTCTTTTTTTTGTTAAAGAAAGTGTCTGAGCCTTCAAGAGCCCCTGATTCTCAGTATCAGTGGTCTCTGCCTAGTTTAGATTGTTGTCTTTTATTTGTCTCAAAGTTTCATAGATACACACGGCCTATATAAGGCCATCATGCGTGTACACACCCTTTGACTCTACACAACTCATGTGCACACACTTGCTATGTAACTGTCAGCAGTGTGCTTATAGAGGATAGTTGTTGTTGAAGGTGAGGTAGTCATCCTTTCCCTTGACAAGAGTTATACCTCTCAGGTTTTTGAGTCTCTGTCATAGCAGTCAGTAGCTTAGGTTTGATCTCAGCCATAGCTTTCTTTTTCATTTAGAAGCTTTTCATGAAAATTTTCTTTTGAAGGGTTTTTAGACAAGTTTGAGAGTCCATTTTTAAGTTACTGGTGTGTGATTTTTAAAGAGATTCGTTGCAAGCTGCGCTTAGGCCAGAAGTTTTTCTTGGTTTTGACTTGTTGATATTTTTCCTTTTTTCTTTGTGAGCATTCAAATAAAAAAAAAAAAAAAAAACTTGTATTTCTTTGATTGATTGAAAAGTGTTGTTTGGCATTAGTAACCAGGGAAAAGTGTTTTCTTTCATAAGTTCTTGGTAGTTTACTTAGATCGTAAGTAGCTCATAGTCGAGTGAAATTCTACTTTGAGTTTGATGTTCAAAGATCTTAGAAAAAAATTTAAAATTTGAAAAGTTGTTTAAAATTTGCGTTAAGTGAAGGTTTTTGTTTCCAAATTTCTATTTATTTTTTTTACTTTCGTCTTTCAAACATCACTATTTTCACTTTCATAACCTATGACATAAGACAAGCCATAAAATTAACGCTAAATCTAAAATTAATTAGACTTTTATGTTTGTAGGGTTGACCAACTAGTTCAGGATTAGGGCCTTGGATTAGGTTGGAGAGGAAATTCTTCAAGGCCATTAAAATCAAACATTGGAGTCTGATTTAGGGAGTGTCCAATTCCGATATCATGAAAGTTATCCAGGACCCCCCTCTAACACAGGGGATAAGCTTGAGGTCGCGTGCAGAAAGGTAGCAGAGATAACCCCTGCAAAGCTGGACCAATCATAGTGGAGAACACATATAGAGGGCTTGTCTTGGGATTTCATTGATTTCATTTTCCACAGAGCTTCATGGGTCTTGAATCCATTCAAGGTCCTCAGTTTTCTTATAGACCACTTGCTCTCAATACCCTTGACAAGTTTCGAGCTCGATACACTGCTCATTGTGGTCTACCCGACCTTCGACTATACCCACCTGGTGACTGTTCGCGCGTTGGCAACCTAGTTGCCTATCTTTTTTAGGGACATACACAGGTGACTACAGGGGTATACCATGGTACATAGGACATACATTGGGCCATGCTTTGCAGAGTATACCCAGAGGGTTCTTCCATGTTCAAGTTGCACTTGCACCGGTAATTTTCTCTAGTGTTGGTTGTTGTAACTATTCTTCCAATTAATTTAGTGTTTTCCTGTGTTATCTTATAAGAACTTTTTTAGTGTGTGTTGTTTTTGAATGAATAGAACGCCCTAGAGTTTCTTTGATCTTCTCACACAGTGGAGGATCATGAGCTCCACTAGTCAAGAAGGAT
>JZKD02S2348534.1:240145-251427 GCA_000966675.3 Picea glauca | reverse complement strand
ACATATGTATCTATATAACTATTTTGAAATAATGTTTACAATACAGATCTGTTTATCTAATTTATGTGCAAGATATACAAGTTGTGAGTTTTAATCTGAACTCACGAAAATCTATCAAAAGATGGATCTTTTGACAAAAGTAGATAAAGAAAGAAAAATAAGCTAATTTTTGTTTTTATCTTTATTTATCTATAAGATTAAATATCAAAATATACTATTAAGCAAGAATATGTAGATGGTCAAAACCGGACCACATATAAGAGTTTCAAAAACATACAAATGATAAAAGAAATAAACTAACCTATTAATGAGTTAGTCAGCATGAATCCAACATTTGTATGATCATGAAATGTCCAGCCAGCCTGTCCAAGAGATAAACCTGCAGTGAACCTTTACACTCTTCGGAATAAATGCAAAACAATATATTGACTGTTGGATTTTAATGACAGAACAATAAGACGCAACTAATAACTGTGATAATTGTGATTGTAAGAAATTACACATAAGATAAATCTAATTGTAACAACCTGCTTTTAATCATTCAATAAAATTAAAGAAAAACCTTATCATTTGAATTGAACGAGCGATCACTATTTTTAATAACTGAAGCATCAAAATGTGGAAGATATTAAAAGAAATTATCTTGAGAACATAATAATTTGTGAAGACAAAAGCTATCAACAATTATTGAATTATCAAGATAAACAAACAATAAACGAAAACACCATTTACAGATAGCTAAAGTAGAAATGTAAACATATGTTCCGTCCAAATTCATGTATAAGGTGTCCACCTTTAGCCCTAGGCCAATATGTTCGATTACAAAAAATAATGAGTTTTTAAAGCCTTCAGAAAGGTAGCTATTTTATCTTCTGTGATAAAATACAATCATCTATTGATTACAAAAATAGAGGGGGAATATAACCACCCCAGATCACACTAAATCTTTAAAAGCTAAAAAAGGTTTATTCCTATTTATACAAAAATGGATCATAGATATGGCCAACAAGCCCCCAAAATGCTTCAGATCACTTGGTCACCATAAACTCCCAGATATCCTGAAAAGAAAAGATAAAATAAAGAAACTTAGATATATATTTAACCACAATTTTCCAAATTTCGAATTAGAATAGATTGGCTACAAAATCTGTTGATTTTGTAGCTAGTCTATTTTAGCAACGAAATCTAATTTATTCAATGAAAAAAATAATCTAATTTATTCAATGAACAAAATATAACACTATTTTAAGATAAAAAGAAATCTTACCTTTAACTGTAAAATCAAATCATATCACATGATCTCAGAATTTATTACTGCTGTTGCAGTCTCAACATTTTTTAATATGATGTTCCCTGTAGTTTTCATGCATTTCCCTTGTTTCTGAACGATAGTCTTGAGCCTACAATTTTCATTTATTAAGGGGTAGACCTGATCAGTAAGGGATTTGATCTGTGACTGTAAAATAGGTATATCGGTGTAATACTTGTCAATCCAGAACAGACAAGTTTCACATTGTGATTGTGCGACAGTCGATTGAGAATACCCACGGTTGTGTACCGAAATGTCCCCTATGTGGATTGTAGATTTGTTACCAAACTTAATACCTGGAAACCCTTCACTATGCTTCAAACAAGGTGGCATATTATCCATGAAATTGTAATACTGATCGAGGTCTGTTTGGAAGGAAGGAGAGTCTTCTTCAACAAGAAATCTATCAATCTCAGAATCTAAGCTTTCATGGATCTTGATTGTCTTGATCGAGCTCACATGAGATTTTGATTTGTTTCACAGCTTCCTTGAAATCAACCTTCCAACTCTTTTATTTTTAAAACCCAAATCGATATCACCTTTAGATGACTTGTCTACAGGCCTGTTTGCATTTTTTATAGAGGCGTTAGGCTGTGCATCTTGCTCATGGGTCTGCTCAACAACTCTTGGGTTGGGTAAAGGCTTACTATGGGTGGTCGTAACATAGCCTGTGTAGATGAAGGGAAAACTCTGGGATAAACTATGGTTTCCTCAATCACAGGTTTGTCAACCTCTATAGCATTGGGGTTAGCGAAACCATTTTAGGGTTAAAAATGAATCCTAGTCATCGTTCTGCAACTTCAATTGACGTGCAAGCATAATGTTTATCAAACTTTGGTGGAAAAGGCTTGAATCCAAACGTTGCTTCTTATACCTCTTAGCCATTTTATACAGGCTTCTCCATAGGTAATAAGGCATGTTTAAAGGAAACCCTATGAAATTCATGAGCAAACGCAAGTGATATAGAAAGGCAAAACCAAAATGACCTTCACACGTCACGAATTGTTTCAACACTGCAAGCAAACCATGCCATCGGGTTTTCAGTAGGGAGACTGGCATACCTTTGTCATAGCCATTGATCTTTCGAGATGTAAAGAAAAGACTCCATGGAACCTCTTTGACCTTGACATTCTTGAACCACTTATGCCCACTCGCTAGGAGACCTGTTGCTTGGCTTAAAACGTCCTCTGTGACTTTGAGTTGAATTTCCCCCACCTTGGCTCAACATATGTGAAATGAGAGGCCAAATTCCTGAGCGTTCTGTAGGTTAAATCCCTAGAATTTCTCGAGGAAAACAAGATAGCCATGACACTCGAGATCCTCCCTTGCATCATTGCACATGAACAAGGTCTGAGTGTCATTGGGTTCAATCCTAACAACTAGGGCCATGGGAAATCGACAGGAAATTACCCAAACACAGTGCATATGGAGGATTTGTAAGAGTAGACCAGATCTATACTTCAGGCTGGAAACTCATCAACAATCTATGGCGTATGAGATGGAAATCCTCAACGAAAAGATAAGCATTGTTTGAAATGAATGCGATGGGTGTTGCAAAACACAAGACCAAGCTTTGAAATGATGGGCTCACTGTGATCGGACTTCCACCTCCCACATAGTACAGGCCACGACCAAGTGTATTAAAATAAAAATGATTGCACAACAAAGTGGGTTAGGTCCTAAAGTTTGAGAGAGAGAAACTTATAAACCAAGGTCTAGTGACAAGGGAACGTGTGACCAAGAACCACACAAAAATATATCAATGCTTAAATTAAATGGTCCTTTGTTGATCCAAATAACAATCCATAAGCATGCTTGACATTCGAGGAGTCAAAACAAAAAGAATAAAATTCATAGAGGAACAAGGCTTTATTGATGAAAACTGTGGAGACATTTTTCCTTTCATAAAATTTTCAAATAGAGTGGTAATACAGTCATAAGTTTTAATGCTTTGTTTTCATGCTTTCAGTCATGAACGAAGCATGAAAAGAGAAACACTAGGAAAAACCCAAAACTTACAATTATCATTTAAAAAATCGCTCATGAAGAAAAGAAAAATGTATGACCCCAATTAGGCAGCTACATAGATTATTATTTGATATAAAAAGTTAAAAATATGTTGGGCTGCCAACAATGGCGACTTGCTGGGAGAAGCAGTGATCTCTGTATTATTGACAAGTTCAGGTTAAAAAAATTTGAATGATTTCAAATCAAGGAACAACTAAAAGGTTATTTGAGCATCTTTGATAATCATGACATGGTCCATCTTAAGATATCTCTCGTTAAAAAGAATGAAATCTGGTGACAAACTTGACAAATGAAAGCCATGATGTTTAAGTTAATGAATCTAATACTGTTGACAGGCCCACTGCTGCCAGCAGGCATCCATAGCCTCGATAGGGATGTCAATTAACGCACTCTGACGTCTATATCCCATCCAAGAAATTTCAAATCAGAATGAAGGATGCTTATGACCAAAATCAAGATTTATACCTGAGAATTTTCTTTAACCTGACATTGCTTCACTGCCAGTGGGCCTGTTCAGTACCCCGACGAATTTGTCTTCTCAACATGCACGCATTTAATCGCTACCAATAGACCTGTTTAGTGTCCCGGCGGGTTTGCAAACATTTCCCACAACTCTTTGAGAAATTATTCACAATCTGACATAGTTTTAAAGACATTCAACATAGTGGGGTGACGCTGAAAATTCCATTTTTTACACAACTTAATATTTTCCAGGCCTTTAATTTTTTCTTGCTAACCTTCATCAAGATCTGAAAATAGTTTATTAATAAAACTAATTTTCGAGAATAGGGAGTCATCGTTGAGTTTCTTTTTCTTAAGAGTAGGGACAACGTAAAGAGTTTTTTAAAGATAGTCGTGATTACTCTCAAATGCAAATTGAAACCAAGAAATTGACTCTCAAACAAAATACCATCTTTAACTAGCCTACATTTTTATAAAAACACAACAATTGATGCTCTGACAACCCTTGACAATTATTTCGAGATGAAGCATTATGTTCTCGTCTTCCGAACTAAACTGTAATACGGGCATGTTTGACTCAGAAAGGCCAATAAACAAAAAGTAAAAATAAAAAAAAAAACAGAAAAGAAAAAGGAAAGCAAAGAACCCAAAACAGAAAAATATGTACAAAGGTGTATCAGAGAGTTGTCAGGTGAAATACCTTTTGAGAGCTTGGTCGTTCACTGGGAAGGTGTTTGGCTGTCCCTCTAAATTCTGCAGGCGGAAAGAACTGGGACCTAGTTTTTCAACAATTAAGAACGGTCCCAACCACAGGTTTTGGAACTTAGTATGTTCACCTTTCCCCTCATGAGGTTTGTCCCACTTAAGGACAAGATCACCTACCTCAAGATTCCTGTCTGAGGTAGAATTAGAATCGAACTAGCTTTTGACAATAAGTTGATGTTGATCCAATTTTTGTTTTACTTGAGCCCTTACCTCTTCTAACTTTAGCAAAGCATTAATCTGACTTTCCATAGGAGGAGAGTCTTCTCCCTGAACCTTTTGTGATAACTGCAGAGATGGAAGGAGAACGTGTGGTGGAAGAATTGCTTCCCTATTGTAAACGAGGAAAAAGGGAGAATTACCAACAACAATTTTTGGAGTTACCCTATCAGCCCAGATTGCATTGAATAGTGTGTTATGCCAGTTTTTGTGGTTTTCGGAGACCGTCCTCTTGATGATCTTGATCAGGTTTGTGTTTGTTGATTCTACCAAACTATTTCCTTGGGGGTAATAACTGGCAGAATATTTTAGTTTTATCCATTTTTCTAAAGAAAAAGCACTCATGTCGAGAGACGAAAAATAGGAAGCATTATTGAACACTAGACATTTAGGAATACCGAAACAAGTGATAATGTTTGAATTAAGGAAGGATATTACCTGACTGGTGTTTACCACTTTTAATGGTGCAGCCTTGGACCATCTGGTGAAATAGTCTGTCATTGTAATGATGTATTTATGCTACTGCGAGGAGGTGGGGTTGATTGGGCCAATGATGTCAAGACCCCATTGCTGAAAAGGGAAATCCACCGAGACAGGTTGCAGTGGGAATGTTGCCTTCTCTACTTTTCCATAAGCCTTTTGACAGATTACGCATTTGCGTCATAACGCATGGGCATCTTTGAAAAGAGTGGGCTAGTAATACCCTTCCCTTAATACTTTGTGGGCAGTAGTGTCTCCATTGAAATGCCCACCAACATCCCCTGCATGTAATTCTGATAAGACTTTATCTACTTCATCTCTTGCCAGACAACACATAAAGATTCCATCGAAATTTTGGCGAAACAATATACCATTCACCAGTTGGAAAGGTGCAGATTTTAATCTCAATGATCTCCTTTTTTTTGGATCAAAGTGACGGGGAGATGATCCATGTATTAGATAAAACTTGATGTCATCATACCAAGGACTTGTAGGATTTTGTACACAATAGATTTTATTTTGATTATGCTGATCTTCAATTAACATATTGGTTTGATTCTGTTGTTCTATAGCTGAATCAACAACTAATTTACATAAACCTTGGAACTCTAACAATTTGTGTTGGAGTGATCTTGAGGTCATATTCTTGTAAGGATGTAACCCAATTTTCCCTTTTCTAACCCAGTTCTTTCTGTACTAACAAATTTCTGATAGTGGGGTAAGGAACAATGACTTTCGTTCTAGATTTTAGTAGATAAGATCGAAAATGTTTTACTGCTTTAAAAACAATGTAAGTCCGTTGATCTACAACTGGATAATTATTCTCTGCTCCCTTAAAGGATGAAATCATAAAAGCAATAGGAACTTCATTGTTTTCAACATTCTTTTGGGTTAGCACAACGGCATAAGATTAATCGAATCACAGGCAAATGTGTAAAGAGTGAAATCTCACGAAAAGTCAGGGCTCATTAGGGATAGAGCATCCACTATGGATTTTTTTATTGAGTCAAAAGCTTGACTTTATAGAGGTCCCCAATGGTATTGCACATCCTTTTTTATTAAGTTTTGTAATGGTCTAACCATTTCCAAAAAACTCGGGACGAACCTTCTAACAAAATTTATCTGACCTAAAAAGGATTGCATAGACTTTTTGGAAGAGGAGGGAGGAAGTTTTGAAATGACTTGAGTCCTCTCAAGGTTGATGATCATCCCTTCATTGGATACCATGAAACCGAGCAGCTTGCCTTGTTCAACTACAAAGACAAATATTTTGGGATTTAGAGAGATGTCGTACTTACGACATCGTTGTATAACAGATCTCAGATGAGCTAAATGATCTCCTTTATTCTTTGAGAAGACAGTGACATCATCAAGATAGACTACTACAGATTGATTGATTAGACCGTGAAAAGCGATATCCATCGCTCTCTGGAAAGTGGCACCGGCATTTATAAGCCTAAAGGGAATCTTTCTATAAGAATAGGTACCCCATGGAGTACGGAAAGTGGTTTTTAGCTGGTCTGGGGGAGACATGAGGACTTGGTTATACCCTAAAAAACCATCTAGCAGTGACAATCTTTCAGAACCGGATACCTGTTGGAGAATCTATTCCATCGGAGGAATAGGGTAGTTGTCTTTATTAGATGCTCAGTTTAAATTTCAGAAATCGACACACAGTCGGATTTCACCACTTTTCTTCCTTACAGGGACAAGGTTAGAGACCCACTATGTATGTATCACCGGGAAGATTATCTTTGCATTCAATAGTTTGTTTGGTTCCTCCTTGACCATTGGTTCAATTTTTTGGTGCATCTTCCTTAACTTCTGTTGAAAAGGTTGAGTTTGAGGTTTCATGGGAATGATGTGTTGTATAATGTTAGGATCGAATGATTTTAGATCATCATATGTCCAAGAAAAGAAATCCTTAAATTCCTTAAACAACTTAATAAAGGTTGACTTCTCTTGCTCAGAACATCCCATTCCCAAATTGATGCATTGTGGATTATCTTTATTTCCTAGGTTCACTTTTTCATGGGTCAAGGAAGAACTATTTGTTTTACAATTTATTGACTTTCTGAATTTATCATGCAAATCATAAAACTTTTCTAATCTTACCACAGATTTTTGGATAGAATTTACTAGATTTGATGTTGATTCTGGAGATCTTGGGTCCGATATTACCGTAAAATTGTGGAGGTCTTCATCGTGGGTGCCTTCATCGATAACTTCACCTTGGAAAGTATTTTCCATGTGTAGGAAACTGATGATCTGTTGATCTTCATCGAAAAATCTCCAATTAGTGATGTTGTCCGAGATAGATGGTCTGAACAACAACTCAACGAAAAACACGTTTGGAGAAAGGCCTTCTGCGGGAAAAAGTTTAGAAGTGACATTAGCCAAGAAGTCAACCTCATAATTATTTAATCTTGGAATAGAATTAATGTTAAATGCAGAAAAATTGTTCATTAGATTCCATACCTCAACTTGATAACTTTTTAGGTGTGGAAATAGGAAATGAATGAAATTTCTTACCTGTCTGACCACAATTTTTGAATCGCTGAAAACCATTAAATTCTAAACTTTCAAATCTAGTGCCTTTCTGAGACCTTGCATAAGTTCCTCGTATTCAACCATATTGTTTATGCATTCAAATTCTAATCAACAAACGATCAAAGTTTTGTTACCTGCTGGATCAATGAGCACACATCCTGCACCGACTCCTTCTTTAGATTTGGATCCATCAAAGTAAAGAGACTAGATATGATTCTCATCAGTTGTATGTGACACCTTAGGGGGAATTGTTGACTGTGTGCATGTCATGAGTTCTGACTGTTGTTCCGGGTCAGTAATGGTAGAAGTTTCAACCATAAAGTTACCCAAAAAGGTGTTCATCCCCTACATTTCGGGTGAATTGGAGGAAGCAATAAATGGTTCATTAGCGTCATTTAAATCAGTTACCGTAAGCTTGAGGTAACACTCACGATTGATCTTGATTCTGCTAGGCTTTCCATTCTCTGGAAGCCACAAATGAGACCAATTTGTCGCAAAGTAACCATGCAGTTGTTCGAACCAATCCCTACTTAAAAATAAACCATATACTTCAGGGATATCAATGACAATAATATCAATAATCTAGTGGACTTTAGGATTAGACGATAATCTGATAAGGACATTTTTTAATTCACCTATTACCTTAACACTAGTCCGATCAAGCTGAATAATTTTCAGACTAGAAGGTTGAACTTCAGCATTGATTTTTTGGCAGACAGACCAAGGCATTACATTTAATGATGCACCAGAATCTACCATACAATTATTTACATTCCTATTGAAAATTTCAAAAGTCAACAAAAAATGTGGGACATTTCTACAAGTATTAACAACAGAACTTTGCTAGTTTTTAGTCGCAGCCCCTGGAATTATTTTATCTACATTTGTTATGCTTTTTAAAACAAGGTTTCTTTTATCAGAGGATTCTAGTGTTGTTTTAACAGAGACCTTTTGAGGTGTTTTAGGGATGTTTTCTGCAAATTTGTTGATGTTCAGATTGTTGTTTTTATTGTTTTCTGCAATATTCTGAAGCATCTTTTGCATAAAAAAAGGAAATTTCAATAATTCATAAACAGAAATATTAGCTCTAAGTTTTTTGAGGTCTTCAATCAAATCATATTCTAAACTTGGAGTTGTTGAATTCTATTTAGTTTCAGTTTGTTTAGACTGTTTTTGAGGCGCATTAGTTCCAATTTCAGAAGAGGATTTATTCGTTGTTTTTCTTCTGGTATTGTAAGGATGCACTGTTTCAAAATTGGCTTGAAAGATACTATTTGAAAAATGCCCGAAGATGTTGGGAGAGGATTCGTCCTCTTCCACTATTTCTTGTTCAACCACGTCTTCAGAAATCTTGAGGGGAACTAAGTTATCATGTGCTTCCATAATTGTCTGGATAGCATATTGTAGGCTTTCTAGATTTAGGACTTTAGAATTTAAGTTGGGCTGGTTTGTCGGAAAAGACTTTCTAAAAGGGGGTTTGTAAGACCCTTTTCTTAAATAAGCTTCTTCAGTTGATCTCCTTAAATCTATAATTTGATTTGAAAATTTCTGAATGACCTTATGTAAACTTTCCAGATCTGAACCGTGATTGAGTTTTGGTTTGGGGAGGTCTAGGAAGAATTTCTATTTTCTTCTTGGAAGATGGGGTAATCTCTGCCTCATTACATATATTTTCCTTTAGGCTTAGAATATCTTTCTCAATTTGGCTTGCCTCCTCGAAGGCTTCCAATAATGTTTCTTTCTTAGACCTTTTTACCCAAATTGCTATGTTCTGGTACAGGGCTTTGGTGTAGTACATGACAATAATATTTTCAGCAAGCATTGAATCAGTGGAGATTCGATTTTTTAATGTTAGAAACCTTTGATTAAAATATTTTATTTTTTCCTTGGGGTTCATCTTTAAACTGGAGAGTTCCATGACTAAGACTTTGGGATATCTGTCGTCTCTGAATTTCTCAAGGAACCAAGATTCGAATCTATCCCAAGATACAATGGTGTGGGGTTGTTGAGAAAAACACCAAGTAGAGGCATTTCCTTCAAATGTGTATGGAAAAAGTCTACATACTACATCTTTGTGTTCTACATTTCAGAGTCTAATGGATAGCATGAAATTTTTAATGTGATCCTCAGCGATTTGCTTGAAATCTGGATCGAATTTAGGGAGCCATTTCTCTAGATGTTTAGGCAAAGGATGTTGGGGTCCAGGTATGGCCAATGCATCTTGATCAAGCCAACGTCTGGCGGGATTGTTTGGATTTTCCATAGGCGTGGGTGTGTTGGGTATGTGTTATATTCTTTTCATGAGTATTAGTGTCTGAGTGTCTGCACCGGGCACGTAGGGGGGTGGAGCCCCCTGCGCGGGGGTTTGGGGGCAGTACCCTTGATTTTTTTTTTTCGAGACGACATATTTCCAGGATGACATATTACCGGGACGACATATTTCCGAGACCACATGATATTTAGGTGGTTTTTCGGCACATGTTTGTTTTGCCAATGGTTTTCTATTTCCGGTTAAGGAATTAGGGTTTTGGACTAATCCAGGTCATTGGGTTAGGGTTTTGGATGCTGCTGGCTCCTATATGTATATTGTATTGTAAACAATGTAACACAATGTATGAATATAATATATGCTGGTTTTCCCGGTTTGGGTTTCCAGGTGAAAAATCTCTGCGTAATGTTTGTATTTTCCATTGTATCTTTTTTGTTCTTTTCTAAATATCAGTTTGCAGTATATATTGTACAAGGTTAGAATTTACATTTGGTATCATAGCTTTATTGGCTTCATGGGGACACCTTTTTCATCAAGGGTTTGGCTCGGGACTGTGATAAGCCTTGTTACAGTGGGAGATCTGCGGTATTGTTTTTCAGGTGAAAAGAAATGGCAACCAATTCGAAAATGGAGATCGAGAAGTTTAATGGGAAATGATTTGAGTTGTGGAAGCTCAAGATGGAAGATATTTTGGTGGACAGATATCAGTGGATCATGGTAGATTCAGGTATGACACCTACAGGAACTTCTGCAGATGACTGGAAAAAGACGGATCGGAAGGCAAAGAACAAAATTCCACTGTCTCTCCGATTCAGTATTACTGAATGTGTCAGAGGAAGCTACAACCAAGGATTTATGGGAAAAGTTGGGGAATTTGTATTATTCTAAGTCCTTGGTAAATAAACTATTACTGAGAAAGAAGCTGTATAACTTGAGGATGAGAGATGGAGACTCGGTGGAAGAGCATTTAAATGCCTTCAATACTATGGTAAGTTAGTTAGTATCTATTGATATTAAAATTTTAGTTGAAGATAAATGTATCAGTTTGTTGTGTTCTTTACTAGACTCGTGGGATAGTCTGGTTGTGTCCATAGGTAGTAATACAACTTCTTTGAAGTTTGAAGAAGTGGTCTCGTCCTTGTTGTCAGAGGAGATGAGATGAAAGAATATGGAAGGACATAGCACAGACACATTATTTGCAAG
>JZKD02S2348534.1:203547-215498 GCA_000966675.3 Picea glauca | reverse complement strand
GTAAAAGGAGGTTTCCCCCTCGAAGAGGCTTATTATCTGAAATTATCTATTTTTCAAGGTGTTGAGTACTTTTCCTGAGGTTTTTCTATGCTATATTGATGTTTGGTTCTTAACAATGTCCAAATCACTTTATCCCACCACTATGGTGCATTGGCTTCTCCTCCAATGCACATTATTTGCATTATACAAAATATATCATGTGTAAATTATCATTCATTCATTTAGTTAATACAATTACTTGATTCTCTCTCTCTTGTTTCCATATTTTATCTTTTCTCTGCAACTGTCTATGTATTCTTGCTAGCTAGATATTATTTGTGTAGGTTCATTGACATTTACAGAGTCATGGTACGATATGGACATGCAAAATGCTCAGGAGCAGGAGGATTCTATGTTCATAGGTAGTGAACCTTCAAAGATAATTCAGTTCATGATGATAGGGATAACTTCTATGTCAGAGGGAGAAACCAATTAGGTGGATTGGAGAGCATACATGGTAGCAGATATGGTAGTGAATACAAAGCCAAATCCATGGTGGTGAACTACCTTCCTCGCTAAGAAGGAGTTTTGATGTTAGTGGTAGAAACATAAAGGTACTTTTGCATTGGCTTATGTCTAGCATGTGAAATTCATTGAAATCTTAGTATGAGTTTCCTTCAGTTAAAATAAATTAATTAAGTAAAAGTTTTTTTATTCATGAATTGAGTTATTTAAGGAACATGCTTGGCATGAAACATATAATCTAAATCTAAAGTGAGATTAGAAATATATTGTAACTCATGATTATAAAAGCAAGTCTAGGGTGAAGGAGGAATACACTTTGGGAGGAAGTCATTTGTGTTAGATACAGTTGTGATAGACATGACTCCCGACTATGGGAGGAAGTCATTTGTGTGAGAACAAAGTCATCCAGGGGTGGGTTTCAAAGGATAGAAGCCAAATTAAAAGGGTGCACCATACATAAGTGTCCATATTGTTTTTTGGTACATGTACGATATTCATAGTGGAAACAATCACGTATGTATGCATGTCAACTGAAGGTAAATCATGTATACCTTGAAAATCATGATTCTCATGGGTTGTACGACGAAGAAAACTTGTCCAGGTTTTTATATAGTTGTATTTCTCTTAGTGGTCCATTTTCATTGTTATGGGAGCCCTGATTTGACCTTAATAAAAGCATCTTGGAACTGGTTTTCCCTCATGGGATTTTCCAGGGGTAGTTTACCCAAAACTGTTGTTGTCTTATGTGTGAGATTTTGGTTTCCTAGTTTATGCTTCCATTGCGTGTTTAGTTGATTACTCAAATATTCTTTTATTAGATAAAGTGATTTTATTTTGAGCTAATTGTCAGGTGATGGGTAGGGGAATCTCAACATGGTATCAATGGATATCAAGTGTTGTTAGATATTTTTCAACAAGAGACAATTTCACCCTTTTTACTTAATTCATAGTAATGCACATGTATTATTAACACACACATGTTATTGTTACATAAAATAAAAATCATGTAAAACTCCCTCACCTTGAAATGTTTCAAAAGGAAATATTTAACACAAAAACCTTCTTTTAGTGGTAAATGACCTATTTTCCTCTCCCAAAGATAGTCAAGGCCCCTAGGCCCATCACATTTGTGAAAAAAATCCTATTGGAACCTAGAATACCACTCAAAGACCACATAGAGAGAGAATTTGTTGTGGTTGTATGCCTCATTCACAATGCTTGAGGCCTAGAAGGTTCATTTTTATGTGTAAGGCCCTTGTTTTCCTTTTTGACCATGGTGTAGGACCCTAGACCCATCAATATTTCCCAAAATGAATTTATTGAATCTATATCCCACTTAGAGGCCAAAGATCCCACAAAAAGGTCCTAGGTAGATTTTAATGCATCTTTCATGACACTTGAGCATGAGAAATTTTGGTAAATTCCCAAGTCCTTATTTATTCTTCCCTGACAATTGTTAAGACCCAAAAAGCCATCATTCTTATTGAAAACATCAATTTTCCCCCTAGTAAACCACTCATAAAAAAGTGTTCCTCAAGAGAGGGGATGTTTTATGGATTATAGGTGTTTTTCATGGAAATTAATCCCGAAGAATAATTTAGGGATCAAGGCCCTTGTTTTCCTCCCCTAACCTTGGTTAGACCTCTTTAACCATTTTTGGTTCACAACTAACCTAGTTATGGTGGCCATTGCACCCTTTAAGGTGATTATGTTAAGCCCTAAATAGTGGCACATTACCCCTTAATTGGGGCATATTACATTAGTATTGTTATTTTATTTATGCTGTCTTAGTTCCATTAGTTGTAAGTGTACCTCTGAGTATCCTATATATACGAAGGAGACATTTTCATCTAGGACCATCTTGTATTTGTAAATTTATGTGGTGTATAAGGAGGTTTCCCCCTTGAAGAGGCTTATTATCTAAAATTATCTCTTTGTCAATGCGTTGAGTACTTATTCTAATGTTCTTATGCTATTTTGATACTTGGTTCTTAAAATTTGTTATCATAGCTAAAGGTCCTTGGGTTTCACTGCTGCATCTGAGACACCTTGGAATTTTCTCTATAACTTGTTTTCTATGACTATTCCAAAGGAAATACTTGGAGAATATTTAGTAGACAGATAAATTTACTTGGGGATAAAATTTCAGCAACATAGGATTTATACTATTGGATGTATAGCCTATGTAAGATCGGGTTCCAGAATCATCCTGAATTTATCCATTGGGTAATTTTATCCATAAAATGTTTTCTGTGAAGTTTCAAACCTTGAAACTTGGAGGGTATTCCAAGAAATTATCAAGGTAGCTTTGATAAAAATTTCAGCTTCTGGGTCATCCTATGTTTGGATATACACCCTGTGTAAGATAGGGTGGCTGACTAGTCCTATTAACTAGTCTCAAATAGGTGTTCCAGGTAAAACAATGATATCTTGTTCAATGAGTATCCAAATTAAGTGAGACTAGTTGCATTGGATAGTGGACAGTTTGTAGTATTTTTGGTGCAAGTTTCAGAATCAAATATCATATATTGTTCTCTTGGAATACTTTACAAGTACACTCTCCTGGAAGGGAAACAAATCATCAAGGTGTGGGGAAGTTACCATAAATTCCACTTGGTACATATTATTTTTATCAGACCTGTGGAACTAGGGGAGAAGATGTATCAGAGAACTACACAACAAAAATTCATATCTAGAAGGGTTGAAGGTTTGGAGATATAGTAGAAGAAAGTTTTTCTAGTAGAACCACCTCCAAATCAAGGTTTAAAATTAATGCTTGGCCAACATACCACCAAAAAAGGGAACTTCTACACCAAATAAGCCTTCAGACAATGCTATTTGGACTCTAGATGAAGGTGAAGAAATGTGCAGGGACATAAATGATTTACAAAAGAAGGCAGTAACAAAATATGAACTACAAGGGAGGATGGATTCAACTGAAGCTAAGTTGGAAGCCATAATGGATACTAAGATGGATGGCTTAAAAAGGGATATCATGGAAGGAATGAAATTTTTATAATACAGAGGCCACCTAAAATTGAAAATGTATCCCATGAAATTCATGACGAGGACACAAGGAATATGAATCAAGATTGGACAAACTCCAACTTTGGGTTGAATGCCAACCACTTTCCTAAGATTGATATGATGATGTTTGATGGCAAGGATCCAATCACATGGATACTCCATGTGGAGAAATTATTTGGTCTACATGATGTGCCACACCCATAAAAGGTATGAATTGCATATTTATATTTAGAACCCAATCACTTTTTATGGTATCGATGGATTTATTCTTGCAAATCACTTGTCACTTGGACAATTTTCACAGAAGAAATGATAGCACACTATGAGAATACAAGGATAAATACCTTCTTCAACCAATTGATAAATCTCAAGAAGAAGGGTTCAGTTGGGGAGCACATTGAGAACTTCCAAATATTGAATATAAAGGTAACACATATTCTAGATGAGAACCTTATTGATGTATTCATAGTAACTTTAAACGATAAGATTCAACATAATGTTTGCCTTTGGGAACCCAAATCATTGGAGAATGTGTTTAGGGTGGCGAGAAATGTTGAAAGTAAAAATATGGCTATGGATACTAGAAGGACCACTCCTAACATCTGTCAAGAGAATAATGTTCCTTGTTATAAAACACCTCAACCTATAAGGTTGACACCTCAACAGTTGGAGGAAATAAAAGAAGAAGGTTAATCCTTTAATTGTGACAACAAATATAGTAAGGGACATAAGTGTGGTGAGAAGAAATTGTTCTACATATATTGTGAAGAGGAAGAAGAAGAAGGAGAAGAACAAGAACCATCTCAAGATGAAAACATAGAAGATATTTCTTCTGAAGAGTATACTCCCACCATATTATGTAATGCATTGGTTGGAATTAACACTCATCAAACACTCAATATCGAAGGGTATATCAAAAAGAAAAAGGCAATAGTCCTAATTGATTATGGTAGTACTCATAATTTCACTCACTATAAATTAGACAAAGCTCTTAATTTGTTTATATATTCAGTGCCATAGTTTCAAGTAATGATATCTGATGGAGGAACTATCAATTTCTCATGAAAATTACATAAGATAAATATTACTATGGGGAATTATGTAATGAATAGTCCAATGATTGCTATAGTCATGGGTGGTGCTAATGTCATAGTAGGATTCCAATGGTTACAATTATTGGGAACAATGGATTTTAATTTTCAATAACTTTTCATGAAATTTTCAATGGAAGGAAAGAAAAATGAGTTAATGGGTATCAAAGGGAAACCCAGTAAATTGATAAGATCTAATGTCATGAAAAAATTATTGAAAAGGGTCATCAGGGTGTAATTGTACAACTATTCTCACTAGATGTTCAAACATCTAACCCATCTATTCCCCTAAATCTCCAAGGGATCATTGATAAGAATTCCAAAGTATTTGAAGATATTCCTAGAGGTCTTCCACCCACTCACAATCATGATCATGCTATTCATGTAACTCTTGGGAGTGTTCCTCCTAAAATTAGGCCTTATAGATAACTTTATGCCGAGAAGAGTGAAATTGAGCATATGGTTGAAGAAATGTTATAGGTTGGAATTATTATACCTAGCCAAAGTTCTTACTTTGCACCGGTAGTAATGTTACTCAGGAAACAGGGCTCATGACATATGTGTCAATATTATAGAGAGATCAACAAGATCACTATTAAAGATAAGTTTCCCATTCATGTCATCGATGGATTGTTAGATGAACTACATGGAGCAATCTACTTCAAAAATTTGGATCTTCGTTCAGGATATCATCAGATTAGAATGTAGGAAGAAGATATCCCGAAAACAAAATCTTGAACTCATGAAGGCCATTATGAATTTTTGTTCATGACTTTTGGCCTTACGAATGAACCTTCCACATTCCAAGTGTTGATGAATTCCATTTTCAAGCCCTTCCTTCACAAATTTGTTTGAGTAATTTTTTATGATATACTAATCTATAAAAAGTCTTGGGAGGTTCATGTTCGACATGTTGACATGGTGCTACAACTACTAAAGGAGCAACAACTATATGCCAAACCATCCAAATTATTCTTTGGGGTAAAGGAGGTAGAGTATTTGAGTCATATTGTATCTCATGAAGGTGTTAAGGTAGACCCTAACAATATTAAGGCCATGATGGACTAGCCTATTCCAAAAACATTGAAGAATCTTAGAGGATTTTTGGGTTTGACAGGTTACTACCGCAAGTTTGTTTGAAACTATGGAAGAATAACAACATCATTAACAAAATTAACTACGAAGGATGCATTTTCATGGAATCTAGAGGAAACTCAAGATTTTGAACAACTTAAAGGGGTGATGTGAAAAGCTCCTATCTTGACCACACCAGAATTCACAAAACCTTTATTGTGGAATATGATGCCTCAGGAAATGGAATTGGTGTTGTTCTAATGCAAGAAGGAAGGCCCCTTGCTTTTGAAAGTCGACCACTCAAGTGAAAGGACTTACACAAACCCATTTATCAGAAGGAAATGATGGAAATATTACATGCATTGAAGCAATGGAACCCTTACCTAATAGGTAGGCACTTAAAGGTCAAAACATATCATGTTAGTCTTAAATACTTCTTGGAACAAAGACTATCTTCAGAAGAACAAAAAAAATGGGTGACCAATATGTTGGGTTATAATTTTCAAATCATCTGCAAAAAAGGGAAGAAATTCTTTTTGGTAGATGCACTCTTAAGAAAGGATTAATATGTTGGGGCCTTTCTATTTTCTATCGTGATCATCCAAATTGATTGTATAATAGAAGCAAGGGATGAATGGAAGAATGATGAAAAAGTGTGGACTCTCATTCAAAAGTTGCAGCAAGATTCCAGTGCATCAGATACATTTACATGGAAAAATGATTCACTATGTTACAAAGATCACTTATATTTATGTAATAAATCCCAACTTAAAAAAAATGTACTCTTGGAATTGTACAAGTCTTCGGTAGGAGGGAACTCGATTTTTTTGAAAACCTACCACAGTTTCAAGAAGGACTTTTTTGGGGATGGCCTTAAAATTGATGTTCAAAGGTTTGTGGCAGAATGTTTGGTTTTCCAACAAAATAAGGTGGAAACAATTAATACCTCAGGGATTTTACAACCGTTATCCATCCCAAGTTAGCTCTAGGAGGAGGTTTCCATGGATTTCATCACAAGGTTACCGAAGTCGGAAGGAGAGAGTGTCATCATGGTGATTGTTGATAGACTGACCAAGTACACACACTTTTGTGTACTCTCTCACCCTTTCAAAGCCAATACGGTTTCCACCGCATTCATGGAGACATTTTAAAATCTACATGGAAGCCCAAAGATTATTGTAAGTGACAAAGATCCCATCTTCACTGGACATTTTTGGAAAAAATTATTTTCTTGTTTGGGTACTCAATTGGCTCATATAAGCTCATGTTATCATCCTCAATCTAATGGAAAAAACAAGATAGTGAAAAAATATCTAGAAGGATACCTTCGTTGCTTTATCTCTGATAAACAAACATAATGGTTCAAGTGGTTACCCTTGGAAGAATGGTGGTATAACACTTCCTTTCATACTGCAACAAAAAATGACACCATTTATGGCGCTCTATGGATATCACCCACTGTCCATCACTTCTTCTCTAAAATAAAAATCTAAGGTTCAAGCTATGGAATATCACATCGAGCATCGAAAACAAGTTATCCAAATCTTAAAGGAAAACCTGACCATGGAATAGAATCGCATGAAAAAACAAGAAGATCAACATTGTAGTGAAAGAAGTTTTGAAGTAGGGGAATAGATATTTTTAAGACTACAACCATACAAACAGATTTCCCTCAAGCAAGCTAAGAAGGATAATAAATTATCACCAAAGTAATATGGCCCTTATAAGGTGTTGCAAAATATTGGTACTATGTCATACAAATTGGAGTTTCCTACACCTTCACGAGTACACCTAGTTTTCCATGTTTCATGCTTAAACAAGGTTATACGTGACAAGATCCCATATCAAACTATATTACTAGAACTTGACGAGGAAGGAAAAATCATATTGGATCCTGAAACTATCACTGACATAAGAATTCTCCAGCTGAGGAATATATCCATTTTATAGTATCTCATTAATTGGAAGAAACTATCTGCTAAAGATTCCACTTGGGAAGATGATTCTTTTATACAAAAGAATACAGAATTACTCAAGTGTTGTGAAAAACACTTCTCTAAAGGGGAGGGGCATGTTAAGCCCTAAATAGTGGCGCATTACCCCTTAATTGGGGAATATTACATTAATATTGTTATTTTATTTATGTCAGATTAGGTCCATTAGTTGTAATTGTACCTCGTGGTATCCTATATATAACAAAAAGATCTTTTCATCTGGGATAATCTTGTATTTGTAAATTTATGTGGTGTATAAGGAGGTTTCTCCCTCGAAGATGCCTATTATCTGAAATTATCTCTTTGTCAAGGAGTTGAGTACTTATTTTGAGGTTTTTATGCTATTTTGATACTTGGTTCTTAACAGATTAATGACCAAAAAATGTTAGATGTGGTGGTTTAAGGACTCATCCATGTTGCTTGATATTGAGAATCAAGTTTTAGCGATGAGGGCTCTTGATTTCCCTCCCATGATTATGGTCAAGGACTTGAGATCCATCCATGATGACCAAGACCTTGTAATGGTGCCCATATTCAACTTGAATTCCAAATATTCCCTAGAGAGGGATCATATCATGGTTTCTAGGTGTTGTTCATGGTGATTTAGCTCAAGAAGTTTCAATTAGTTCTTAAGGAAGTTGTTTCCTATTGGCCATGTTTATATGCCTTGAAGAACAGTTTTAGTCCATACAACTTATTTGTGGCGACTGTATCCCACTCAGTGGAAAAACACCCCTTATAAAGTTCATGTATGTTGGTTTGAGGACTTATTAAAGGTTCTTGGAATCAATAATATTCAATAATATCCCAAGGAATTAGTTTTCATTCTTTGATAATGGTTAAGGATTTGCAACCCATCCATGGTCTTGTGTGGTGGTCTCATGACGTGTTCATGGTGCTTATCCTAAAAACATAGGCTTGGTGCATGAGGTTATTATTTTCCTCCCCAACCCATGGTTAAGGGCACAAGGATAGTTTCCCTACCATGATTTTATGGGATTTTTTCTCACAGGGATCTCACTGAATAATTATTAATATCTCCTTAAGATCATCCTAGTTATCCTAGAAAGAAAAGGGGTAGACTTCTTTATGATTTTCCTAGATATAGACTCACACACGTAGATTCATAATCATCCTAAAGAGTGGGGAATATTTGCATACCTTTCTTGAGGTGGTCCTTCATATGTTTTCTCAAAACTGTAATAACCTCGTCATTACGACAACAACCAACACGTCATGCAATTTTTTTTTTTTTTCCACCAACTCATATCTTTCAATACATTTATCAACGCAAGAAGTAAAAGGCTTAGCGACTACTCAATTCATTGACCCTTTCAATGCGCGCAAGAGACAACCGAAGATAAAACCACATCCTACCCCTTTAATTTCTTAACAGTATAGATCGGTTTAGTTTAATGATTCTTCCCTCATAACAACTATAAACATATAAATTCATAACAGCATATAAATTCATAACAATTAGTTTAATGATTCTCCCATCATAACAGCATATAAGTTCCTCCTTCATACCCAAARCAATGTCTAGTATAAACATAAGGACGTATAACCTTTCATGCATAAAGTAATGTCACTTATAATCATAATAACATAAATTTCTTCTTCCTAAATAACCATGTCACATATAACCTATAATTTTCCATACATACGCATTGTCACACATGACCTATAATTTTCCATACATCCTACTAACATAAATCTTCCTATACATAACAACATCATTGAAATTATCAAATGCCTTTGTGAATGTAAGGACAAGGTAAGTAATAAATGGTTGGCATATTTAAATAGTAGTGTATAACATAGTAACTCTCATTGTTATTGAGTAATAGCATCACATCTAATATACCCCATTGATAATAAGCCATATTGCTTGGATAGGCTAGGGTTGGTACTTCCATGATTTAATGAGCCTAATTAATCCCACGGCTTAAAGACATAAGACATCACTACAAACTACCAGATACGGCGATTTTAACTAAATAAAGTGATCCCTGCCAGGAGACATTTATTCGACCTAAAGAGCGCAAAAAGCCAGGTTCTTATTTCTGGTAAAATCAATTATACAGTTATACACCCTCATTCTCACGCGTGGACTCCTAACTTGGAAGTAACACTTGACGGGATGAAAGCCATAAAGGTGAGGTCACTTTCGCTATTTAAAAACTGTAAATCATTTTTTTACTGCCGGCTACACCTGTCACAAGGGTATGAATAATCTCCCAGATTATGGGCACATCGATTCAGGACAATGCAATACGTATTCTAGTTCAAAAGTAAACTAAAAGACGGAAATTTAGAAGGGAAATAATGAACTTCCCACTAACCACATGATCATGATCGAGAACTGTCATAGCAATAATTCATGAAAAGCTTTACATACGTGCCTCGTGACGATTTTTTTTTTGGCGCCAGTGAAAAATCGTCATACACCATGAGGTGAGTGGTAGAATCTAAAAGAGGTTCGCATACTGGAAAGGGTTCGATACAACCTTATGAAGGCGGTGTAGCTGGGTCAGCAGGGTTGACGTTCGACTTCGACAGGTTAAAACAAAAACGCAATCATGATTCTTAGAATGAAATAGATATAACTTTAAATAATTTGTATGAGGGCTATGAACAGACATGACTTTTGATAATTCCTTCGGAGAGAAATGGCTCGAGTTTATTCCTTAATCGATACTCGTATTTATCCTTACAGTCGGAAGGAAAACAATCGGTACTTGGCAACTGTTGCAAATCGAACGACTGATCTGTACGGTTGGAAGGGTTAAGATAAACAATCTGTAAACGACAGCTGTTGTAACCCGAACGACCCATTCAGGTAAACAGTCACTACGTTCTATCCTCGGGATTTCTCACGCATGCAGAATCAATCAGGGATAATACATACTTCTAGTTATCAAGAAGCACATACATGCAATTTCGGCTGGAAGGATAAAAACCACTCTGGAGGGGACAGCTGTTGTAATCCAACGACTGTTTTAGGTAAGCAATATTTACGTTATTCTTGTTCCTTCTTACGTACGCAAGAATCCATCCGAAGTATCAGGGTTAATACCCACTGCCAGATCAGAAGCAAACAACTACGCTTCAGGGCTAACATGCAGAAGGGTTTGCATGCAAACAACTCCAGTCGCTAGAGTCTTGGGATACGCGGGCCGAGGGGATTTGGAACGTTTACGATAGAGGGTGTAATCAAGCGCAAACCCTTCCATCACCGGACGGTAGCAGCTTAGCATTGAAGGCGTTTTCCCTGGTGTTCTTGGGAAGAGAGAACCATAGTTGCCCGAGGAGGGTTCGAAGGTGCCAGGCCCGGACTGTAATGCCTCCTCACGGAAATTACAAAATCGACCCCGGTGATCCCACCGAGTTCATGACCAATTACCCAATGTACACATTCATCTTTAAGGAATTTGTTTACAGAACCATGACGAGAATATAACGAGCATTTCACAATATCCACATTAATAATACTGAATGCCGAAGGTAAAGGTGCGTTATAAAGGTATACATTCACCTTAAAAATTTGTTTATCAAACCAAGACTAGAAATAACAAGCATTTACAATATCCACAATAATAACATTGAATACCGAGGGTAAAAGTGCGTTATAAATGTATACATTCACCTTAAAGGTTTGTTTATCAACCAAGACTAGAAATAACAAGCAATACAATATCCACATTAATAACATTGAATACCGAGGGTAGAAGTGCGTTATAAAGGTATACATTCACTTTAAAAATTTGTTTATCAACCATGACTAGAATAACGAGCATTTACAATATCCACATTAATAACATTGAATGCTGAAAGTAAGGATGCATTATACTTCATAAGTTAGAACCATACCGTTGCCCTTCTCCCGCCTCGATGATGCCCGCGTGCTCAGAGCCGCTTCCGCGCCGTGCCTCTCTTGCTTGCCAACCACCAAATGCTCACCAGTACCTCCCAGCCAACGCTAGGGGTACTCTTCTTCCCCCTTAGCCCCCCGAGCCGCAAAGGGGCCACACAAGAACCAGATTCGAATAGTGTCTCAACAAGCCTCAACGGCGGAGCTACCACTCCAATACTGCTGAGATATACCCAACTCCACACAAGCAATCCGTCAAGCCACGGTTCGATAGCGTATCGTTACGCTTTTCGTTCTCCCCCCTTTTTCTTCCCTTCCCTTTCTTTTATAGCCATTTTTGAGAGTTAACCAAAACCCTAAATCATTAGTTTATTAATTTTTAATGTC